>WACJ01000462.1:0-98544 GCA_008973525.1 Stenopsyche tienmushanensis
AGTGAATAGCGGAATAGTCACTCCAGACAATAGATCGGATATATTAACAATTTCGATATATATTATTTTTCAATTTAAGTAATGTGATCGTCAACAATTTTTTATAGACGACTGGTAAACTTATTTTTCCAAACCCTTTTGATATCATCATCGTTAGTTGTTCATCGTTACTTTAGTCAAGTCAATGGACGATATTACCATCAGTAAATATATACTCCGTATGCATTTCAGACGTGGTTCAATCTTATCGTAAGTAAACAGTTATTTATCAATTTCTTGCGTCCGTCAATATTATGTGCGGCATTTAACAGACGTTGCTTCATTTTTACACGATTTCTTTTTGAAATTACCCCGCTAGAAATTCGTAGAACTTAATGCGAGTAAATAATGATTTATGTTCGATTTAAATGGAATAAAGTATATTTATTCAACCTGGTCTGCCGTTAATCATGCAAAACGTACATATTTAGCATTCGTTATTTTGTTAATACAGTGGTGCCTCGCATAACGAACGCCTCGCACAGCGAACGCTGCACACAGCGAACTTCCTATTCGTTCATTTCATGATTCATACAACGAACTTCGCTTCACACAACGAAGTCGCGACGAACGACTTTGGACAGGTTTTTCATGAAACCATCGGCCAAAAAGCGTGCTTTTGCGCGTTTCACATAACGAACTTTTCGCATTACGAACTTGCTCCTGGAACGAATTAAGTTCGTTGTGTGAGGCACCACTGTATATTATACATATATTGATTTGATCAACTAAACATATATTTATGTGGTGGTTTCCAACTATTATTGAATTAGAATAGTATTACTAGAATAGGATGATTTAGGTAGAAAAGGATTTATGTATGAGACGCGAAACTCTAATCTCTCTAAAATTATATCTCAATTATTATGTATCGTGAAAATATTTTATAGGGTGCGGCAGAGAAACCACCTTATTTTAAAAATGAATAACACAAACAGTATAGGAAATATCAATTAATCCGAGTCAAACGCAAGAGCTTGTAGAATCGTCGGGAGAGAGTCAACAGGCAGTTTCTGTAGGATTGAAATCTATAGCGATCTATAAGCGAAATGTATAGAAATCGCGGAGCGATATTCGGAGACAGTCTCGGAGCGATATTCGGAGGCAGTCCCGGAGCGATATCCAGAGCTAGTCCCGGAGCGATATCCAGAGCTAGTCCCGGAGCGATATTCAAAGGCAGTTCCGGAGCGATATTCATAGGCAGTTCCGGAGCGATATTCAAAGGTAGTTCCGGAGCGATATTCGGAGGTAGTCCCGGAGCGATATTCGGAGGTAGTCCCGGAGCGATATTCGGAGGCAGTCCCGGAGCGATATTCATGGGCAGTCCCGGAGCGATACTCTGTAGTCCCGGAGTGATACAAAAAAGTCGACCTTAAAAAGTTTTGATCGATCTGAATTTTTTGATGCTATAACGCCACCATTTTGTTTTTTTTTTTAATTAACATTAGCCCTTTTTGCAATGTAATGTAGCAATGTTTGAAATAAAATAAAGTCAAAATTAAAAAACATTATTTTATCATCTTTAAAAAAACTATGGGAAAATGGCCGTCCGAAAATGAGGGGGGGGGGGCGCAATTAAAATTTTTGCCAAGGGCTCATCATACCCTAGTTACGACTCTGACCACAATCAATAAGTCAGATCCACACTATGGTGCCGGTAACGGTTCGATCTTGCTCTCGGTCTCGGTCCGGTCAAATATTCTCATACAAAAAACGGGATTGGAACGATCCGATAGTGTGAATACACCTATCCCTCGATTTACGCGGTAGATACGTTCCGAGAGAAAACGCGTAAATCGAGACTTCAAGTTCATACACAAACGGAAGATAGGTTCCAGAAAGTAAAAATCCGCGTAAATCGAGACTTCAATTTCATATAAAGTAGGGGGATAGGTTCCAGAAAACCGCGTAAAACGAGTATAGAAATTTATAATATGTTTATAATTAAAAGCATAATTATATAATGATAATTTTATTATTCCACCTCCTCACTGCTGTATTCTAATTCAACCAATTTTTTCATTTTGGTTGGCTCGAAATCACTACTATCATCGGATTCAAATCCAGCAGCAGGCTCTTCTTCTCGTCTTATTAAATAGTCCGTAACTAATTTTTGTGATGTGTTTTTCTGTCTGTAAGTCTGTAAATTTCACACAATTTAAGATCATCAACATGTGACGCGTGCCACAAAACATGATCGATTTCTATTAAAAAAAAAAATTCTGACCGCGTAAAAGTGAAACCGCGTAAAATGGGTACCGCGTAAATCGAGGGATAGGTGTACTCTGTTTCTTGTGTAAGAATATTTGATCGGACCGGGATCGGAGCGAGATCGAATCGTCAACGGCACCATAGTGTGGATCGGGCCTAAGAGTTATGTGTAGGGGTCCCAAATATTCGTAAAATCAAATATTCGAATATCGAATGTGAAATTGGGAAAATATTCGAATATTTTATAAATGTAGACGAGGGTGATTCAAATATAACCCGGAATTTTTCTTTAGTGTTATTATATAAAAATATAAATGGAGCATCTTATTTTTCTACAAAGTTCCCTTCGTTAGAAATAAATTTATTTGCTCAGGAAGGAAGGTTCTTGATACCATCACACAAAGAAGGCAAGAAGTATCATCTTCTGTTGCGCAACGCGTTGAGGTTTTTGGTTTCAGCGAAATCAAAAGGATCAGAATTTTATTTACTTTTCAGCAATACATATTTTTTAAAAAAAGTGCATTGAACGTTTCTACTTTTAAGCTTGACCGTAATTTCATTTTTATTGAGCCTGCTGTTGAAAAAACCCTCTCAGTTGTCATTGAGTTTGGTTTTATCGACAGTATCTAAAATATAACCCTTTTTTGGCATGGTCGGTATTTTTGAATAGTTTTTTAATAAACTTTACAAAAATTCAATAAAACAATTTCAATAAACTTGGCACTTTTTTGCATTTCTTTGTTGCTATTTCGATTGGCAGAAGAACATCAAGCAATTTTCTTAAAAAATATATTTCTTCATCATTAATAATTTCCGTTGTCCTTGTCTTTTAATGTCCTTTAATAATTTTTTCATACTTATGGAGTTCCAACTTGTTTCTACTTTCTAAATTACTTAACGAATAATATTCGATTAATTTTATAGATATTCGAATATACGAATATTGGAAAACGGGCAAATATATTCGAATATCAAATATTCGAATATTCGATTGGAACCCCTAGTTATGTGCACATTTAGTATATTTTTACGCGGTATTTCAGTTTATAAAATGCGTATTTCATTCCAAGTAGTGATTGGATTTACGCGATCTCATTATGTAAGTTGGAAGTGCCGTCGCCCAATTTGCTAATGTGGTTTGTTTGACTTTTACGCCGTGATATATGACGGTGCTTTATTTTAATTTTGTTCGAAATTTACGCAGGGGTAGTTCGCTGTTGTTCCGATGTCGAATGAGTGAGTTTTGTGGCGCCACTGTCTATTTCGGGGTGTTGGTGCACGCGATTGCTTCAGTCAGACGCTTCACGGCGTAACGGCAACACGTTTCGTTGCGGCCACTCATAACTACTGACAGACACTCGCGAACTACATCGTCAACAACCCCCACAAAAACTTTAAAACAATCAACCTAACGTATTTGAACGGTCGAATTTTATTCTCACGAACCAAGATCGATTTAATATGCGAAAAATATTGAAGTTAATAGATTTATATTGACACTCAAAAAAATATCTAATTTCAATGCTAAAAGTGTTTTAATAAAAATATTTTTATATTTGCTCATTTGTGACTGAATTGTTAACAGAAACGAATATGATTGTGATTTTGTGATTAATGTGTATATGTGAGAAATTGTGACCAATATGCAGTGATTATCCGCACAATCAAAAGGTGAGCCATTCCTATATATTTGTATGCAATTCTACACCGAAGGGTTGAATCTCAAATTTAATAAATGCATATTTGAGACAAACGTGCTTAAAAAAGCCCCCCACGATACAAAATCAATTAAGACACATTTTAGAAAACTTAAAGTTTGAAATTCAAGACATTTTCAATTTTAGCACACAAGAACAAAAATATTTTTAAACGAAATTATACCACTCAATTGATAATATAAATTGGAAGCGAACTTGAAGCTCCTCGACGGATTAGCGCTATAGAAGCCTTAATTAAAATCCTCCATTATATTACTACAAAAATATCTTGTTTCCCTTGGGGTGATTTTTTCGGATCGCACGACCGCAAAAAACCGTCGAATTTCATTCGTAAAGACCTTTTATTATATGACGAAAAAGGTCCATTCTCGATGGGCACTGAATTCATGGCGATTATCATTGTTGGCGATAATAATGTAATAATATTCGAATTTTACGAAATATCTGACAAATGATACATCGCGGAGCTTCCAGGCTCAAATATGCAATTAATGGGCAAATAACACAATTCATTGTTGTTATAGCTCAATTACGCCTGCGACTAATTCTGTGGACTGTCGAAATTTTCAATTTAAATTCAACGCAAATTAAGTGAATTTCTTACCTTTGCCATATTACATACATATGTATTTTTAACACATTTATCGTGCAGAAATATATGTACGCATATTAATTTGCATTTTATCAAGCGTTTGTTATGTGGGTTGGCTCCTGGACTTGAGTTATACGGATTTGGTTTCAAATCCAAATTCAAGCATATTCAAATAATATTATCCAATTGAAGATCTCACATCATAGCTATTATTGGGATGCAAATTTCTTGGAATATTCCGGCTTTTATATGCGTATGCAACTAATTAAAATGGTCGACATTTATCCTACAAAATAAAAAAAATGTTATTGCATAAATTATGTTTATTTTGGCATAATTGTTATAATGTGCAATCAATTTATATTCACAAAAATATTTTACTAAATGGAATCTGATCCTTTTGATATGCTTTTTAATGTTAAATTGCTTGTATTTTCAATTATTTTTTAAGTTTTGATATAGTGGGCTAGTTTCTGGACTCTTATTATAAAGCATTTGGTTTAAATCTAGGTATAGAAAAAAAATGGAATATAGGATGTATAATATTAAATTTTTGCACTCCATTGTTATGATAATGACAATGGAGTGCAAAAATGTGACATGATAATTCTAGCATATCACTCGGATTTCCCGTTTCGTGGGACATCAAAGTTTATTAGTGATTACGGAGAATCAACCTATTCCAGCACAACTTTTTGTCATCAAACCACTTATTATTATCAAATGTGAGCCTAATCAGCCTGCAATGCATATTGGGGATTGCTTCAATGTTTTTCATACTGTACAAAATTATAAGAAATTAAATATAGATTTTTTTGCAAATATATATTAATATAAGTCCAATATTATTATAAAACCTTAATTGGTTTCAAAACTATACTATAGAATATGAGGGATCATAAATGCATCTTTCTATAGCAAAGTACTGAGTAGCTGGTTAGCAATGTCCAGGATGGTTCGGAGTGCAAAGGGTTAATACTTCGATTTTGTCGTTGGAAAGCATTGGGAGATCAGCACATAAAAATCTTATTGTCATGTTTTAAACTGTTGGATTATTTTAGGGCAAAAATAATTCCCCCTATCGCTCCAATGCTCTAAATCAAGTCACACTTTGGAGATAATTAATTATGATCAGAGATGATGCGGATGTGTCGTAAGATGGATCGTCGCTCTTTGTTTGTGATGTTATTTGGATCGTAATTTAGTCTTGATGAATTCTCGCATACTTGTCGACGAACATATTCAAAATGATGACAAATGGATAAACAATTGACAGTCTTTTTATTGTTGCTTCTTCGCAATGTCGCCATCGATCGTTCGGAGATCGAACAACCCAATCAGCTAAAAGCATTCGGGTGTTAACTGGGAGACTTTCCATCGACAGATTCGGCGTCGCTCTTATGATGGGGATTGATTTGTGGATGGGATTTATGGTCTCATCGGCGATGAAAGTTATGAACGAGAGTGCTTATAATGACGAATCCGTGTCCAAATCGAAGCCAAATTCTTAGGTCGTTCTGATGATTGTTTATAATTAGCGGCTTATCTAATGCATTTTTGTAAATGTGCTTGACAGCTGTCAAATTAATGACCGAAAACAGCCCGAAGCGCCTGCAATAACTGGAAGCACACATCTTGCCCGATGAACGAGTGTTCAATGCATTTTTTACTCGGACTATGAAAAAACAATTAAAGGGTCAAAATTTAACCCTTGGCGAACGACTGCGCGAGTTCACAGACCATATATAAACCGGTCTTAATGCAAATAGATTAATTAGTAATTGTGCATTTTTTTATATTTAGCATTTGAGTCATAACTGTCAATCATCAACGTTGCTTATTTGACACATCCGTAATTTGCAATCGCACGCTCGTCAAACAATATTAATTGAGAATATGCAAAATTCAAGTACATTAAATTTAACACTAAATTTACCGGCCCAATTATTTATTAAATTGCACTGTGACGCCCGATTTTTATTGAACTTGTAATAATTTAAGCTTGTAGTTTTATTGCTCAAAATTTAGACTTTCTAAAATTCGGCATTACGAATTGAAGCGTTTTATTGTGCAATCAATATATTTTATATTTAGTAGTAAATCATTGGCATTATTGCAAAAACTTATTGTAGCGAAGGGGGCAATTTAATTTGGAATAATAGGATCGTTTCACGAGTGATTGTTCATTAAGCAAATAATGTTCGCATGTTTGAATATGGAATACGGAAAATTTGAAGCTATTTTTGATTGCATTGTCGTTGCAATTATATTTTTAATTTTATTCAAATACATTTCATAAAAAAATATACTGCAAGGATTGGCCCAAAATAAAAATTAATGCAATCATCATGGTTGATTTCAGCAAACAATACAGAGTTTATCCCAGAATATATAAGTTAATGCTTAGACTTAAATATTCTGGGATTCTTTAACATTTAAAAACTCTGTAATAAACGATTGCTTACTTTTAGCGTGTAAATCTTTACATATCTCACTATGAGGGGCTAATCACTTCTGTAATTATTTCTTGAATTTCAAACTTGTTCCCATCGAAAGATCATTTTTTTTTTAAATCCAACCAATTCTAAATCTTCATTTATCTTGACAGTGTCAATATCGGCCGACGCAATATCTCCTCAGACGGATTGTCGATATTACGAGAAAAAAATATTATTACCATGTATTATATCGACATTATTCATTATAATTCATCGACCGTGCAATAGAAATTTATTTGCAGAAAAAAAAGATAAATTTAATTAGTGAGTCAAGTTTGGGGTCAAATTGCGATAATAATGCAAGTTAATTAATATTTTTATAATTTAGAGCCTTGGGGCAATTTCGTTTTATATTTTCAAAAAATGACAAAATGTATGTATAAAGATTAATAAAATACTACCAGTGTTTATTTCAATGGCTACGTTTAGGGAATCCAATCCCGAACCAAAATTTCGATCCCGGGATTTCGGGATTGCATTAGACAATCCCGGGACCAGTCTCGGGATCCCGGGATGGGGATTTTCAATATTTTAAGAAATTACCTTGATGAATTTGATAAAAAATTACTAATAAGTCCATATGTTCAATATAAAAAATCACTTGAAGGCCAAAGAATTTTATTCATTTAAGAAAAGATAAAAATACAGTTCAAAAATAGATAAATAAAACACTAAAAAATTCAAATAATATTTTGAAAATATGCCCGAAGTAACATTAACATTAAACATTAGTGTTTCGTCATTTAGTCTGGATCTGATTTTGGAAGTCAGGCAACTTGCTGCTGAAAATGCACGCTCAGCTTCCACACTCGTTGGAGGTATCGTCATCAGATATTTAAATGCTAGTTCAAGTTGATGATCGCGTGAGCCCTCATTTTCGTATAACACTATCAATGTGACTGATAAAATTATTTTCTGCTGAGACACGGACTAAAAATCGCAAAATTCCCGATTTCCCGACAAATGATTTATTTCTGTCGCTACAGATGAATACTTATATACTATAATACTTTGATGTGATTTGTAAATATATTACGGAGGAATACAAAAAATCTGAACCCCGTATCTATTATATTTCATATCGATATTCCCACTATTAAAGTCGACGTGTAGTAAATACACCACCGGTGGGGAAATGTTAATATAACAATTTGAAAAACATACATGTACGCTTTATATGTATACGTAGATTAGACAGTTACAGCCCCTAAGCGTCGCCTAAGTTCGCCAATTAGTAATTACGCCACTGTTTCCAAGCGTCCAGTTTTCGTCGGGAATGTCTCGATTTAGTAGCCTTCATCGTGTTGGTGAGGTGTACGATTTCTGTTAGATAAAAATTTCAATCCCGGGATTACGTTTTCTAATCCCGGGATTCTTAAGTACCTAAAACTGTCCGGGATCCCGGGATTGGATTCCCTAGCTACGTTATATGAATTTTTCCAAAGGAACCTCAAGACTATTCAATCCCGATTGTTTGGACTAATTTGAGGCCATTTTGGGAGTACAGAGTAATAGTAGTTTTGTCATGTAAAATGCAAATGCATATCATGTTATCCCAATTTTACACTAACCGCATCAGCATTTCACATATACTTAACCACACTGCGAGCGGTTGTTTAGCCAAATATATGAATTTTCGGAATGAACTGTCAATTTATTATAATAATTATTGCACATCATAACCTAACAAATAATAATTGATTTTTCAATCATATGCTTTATTTTTAATGTGTATTATAAACAGGACATAAATATAACATAACAGGAGATCCTTGCGGCAGCATTTACTTCATTTGCAAACAAAGCACCATATTTTTCTTTTCTTGGTTGTATATATTTTCTCTTTTATACATTTTCTGCATGCATATTTTTTACAAGTCATACAAAATTTAATGTTGTATTATCTTTAAAAAATCATATCTAGTACATATATCTTTTTCTGCTTGGATAGATCTGTGATAATCCTCGGCAAGCTTAGACGAGCATTCTTATTGCAGTAGAAGTTGTAGTTTTGATATATTTTCTACACTTGTTTCCTTATAAAGGATCTATGTATTGACACCGGTTAAATCAAGGATATTAAAAAAATCTGCACAGGCTATCTATAGAATTTGAATTTAACGCTGTAGTTTTTCATCATCTGTTCAGTGACATCGATACCAAATTTGGTTTTATTATACTACACAATTGGGTATTATTTTTTTGATATCCGATGCCAAACAAAGCTTGATGCCAAATTTATCATGTTTATTTTATGTGGTATAAATTTATATCTCACTTTTTTGTGTTTTGTATCAATAGCGAATATGATATTTTATGTTAAAAATACCCATAACAAAACTGTTTTATTTAGCATCGTATGAAAATTCAATTTTTTTTAGAAACTCTGTACATAAATATATCTAGAATATTAGTGGAACATTAAGCTTATTATGCAAGAAACATACAAGTCCACGCATACCTGGAAATTTTGCCCCCTTATAGGGAGATTATACGAACCGTAGCATATATAATAATATAGGGCGCTTAGTCCTGTGAGGTATCATTACACACTGTAGACATTCATTATTAAGCGATCGTAAGAGGTCTTTTTCAGTTATGCAACACGAGGGCGTGGGGGTCCTGGCCCTGGGCGAAGTTCTTGCATATTTCAAACCCGAAGGAAATTCAGTTCGCGAAACCAATAGGGCCCAGACAGGCCCCCCGACTCTCTTTGCCAATAGTTTCAATATTTCAGCGGTTCGACTGGGTATCTGGTCCATTGAACAGTAGTCGATAGTCTGCCAACCTATGCTTATCTTCGACTAAATCGTGAATTATTTCCAGTCGGCGGTAGTAAAAACTTTTGCCCGAGTCGTTTAGACGCTTTAATTTAGACGATTTGCAAAGTTTTTATTGCCCGATTATAATGCGTAAATTTCACCTGCTGATCTGATGAAGCCGGAGTTTCTTCGACGGTTTTACTGGATTTATACAGAATGAGAACTCGTTTATGTATAAGTCATTGTGCATCATCTATGCAGAATTTGCTCGCATTTAATCCACAATCTTGAAGACATCGTAATCAGACAACGAAATAAATCTGAAGTCAGCTATGCAAGATTTATTGTCCCTTTAATACCATATCTGTTAGTTTTTTTATTATTAAATTGTACTAACTTTATTCATATTGT
Organism: Stenopsyche tienmushanensis; assembly: GCA_008973525.1. Lineage (NCBI taxonomy): Eukaryota > Metazoa > Arthropoda > Insecta > Trichoptera > Stenopsychidae > Stenopsyche > Stenopsyche tienmushanensis. The sequence continues at coordinate 10,232 of WACJ01000462.1, forward strand.
ACTGCGTACACAAACAATATTTTTACTATGCCTATGTTATTCCCGCAAGTGTAAATAATAAGTTGATAAAGTTTTATCGCAATCGGATGAACGGTATGGCAGCGCATTAAATACGAACAAACAGAGAATAATTTTTATATATTAGATATAGACCTAATTCAATATCTCGGCTCTGATTTATTTCGATCTATTGAATTATTTAAACCAGAATAAACCGTCGCAATAAGGTAGTATTGGGATTAGGGAATCCAATCCCGAGCCAAAATTTCGATCCCGGGATTTCGGGATTTCATTAGACAATCCCGGGACCAGTCCCGGGATCCCGGGATTGGGATTATTAATATTTTAGGAAATTACCTTGATGAATTTGATCAAAAATTACTAATAAGTCCATTTGTTCAATATAAAAAAATCACTTGAAGGCCAAAGAATTTTATTTATTTAAGAAAAGATAAAAAAAAATTCAAAAATAGATAAATAAAACACTAAAAAATTCAAATATTATTTTGAAAATATGCCCGAAGTAATATTAACAATAAACATTAGTGTTTCGTCATTTAGTCTGGATCTGATTTTGGAAGTCAGACAACTTGCTGCTGAAAATGCGCGCTCAGCTTCCACACTCGTTGGAGGTATCGTCATCAGATATTTAAATGCTAGTTCGAATTGATGATAGCGTGAACCCTCATTTTCGTATAACACCATCAATGTGACTGATAAAATTCTTTACTGCTGAGACACGGACTAAAAATCGCAAAATTCCCGATTTCCCGTATCTATTATATTTCATATCGATATTCCCATTATTCGTCGAGGTGTAGTAAATACATCACCGGTAGGGAAAGGTTACTATGACAATTTGAAAAACATATTACTGTCTAATCTGATTAGACAGTCACCAAGTTCGCCAATTAGTAATTACGCCACTGTTTCCAAGCGTCCAGATTTCGTCGGGAATGTCTCGATTTAGTAGCCTTCATCGTGTTGGAGAGGTGTACGATTTCTGTTAGATAAAAATTTCAATCCCGAAATTTTCGGGATTACGTTTTCTAGTCCCGGGATTCTTAAGTACCTAAAACTGTCCGGGATCCCGAGATCCGGGATCCCGGGATTGGATTCCCTAATTGGGATCAGTGTTAAATTCTGGATATAGCTAAATAATGCTTCGGCGATAGAAATTGATATTGAAACGTCCTATTAAATATATACACAACACGATTTTACACACTCAAAGCCTGAGTCATTTTTCAGTGAAGGGATGTAAATTTTATGTAATGAATGATGCGAGGTGATTGATTAAAATGGACAATACTAAAATTATTATTTTTTCATATTTTTCCAAAGTGTTAAGAGCTTATGCATCAACCTAATATATAAAATTTTAATATATTTTTTTACTCCTAGTCATGATTCGTCGATACAGATTTTGCAGAGCGGGTCCATAATTTTTAATGTATTTACCGCAAACGTGGGTCGATATCGTTATAGGCGTTAAAACAAACAGCACCCAACATTTTTGACGTGTAATTTTCTAAGCTTGTTTAATAAAAGCCCAAGAAAGAGCCCCGGGCCAGTTACAAAATATGATTCACAATCAGCCGATATCATCAGATACTTTTTTCCTCATAATGAATAGTCTCTGACCCATAATTTGTGTTCCGATAATCAACGTATCGATTGCGTCTTTCTCGTATTTCGTATCTTTTAAAAATCAATTCCCCGTTTTAGCGTCTTTAATAAGCATCCATTAATAACTTTCACAATTTATGTAATGAGCCATTCGAGCTCATCTCGGTTACCATTCATTGGCCTTCGAAGGAATTGAATCCACGCAAGTACTCGTTATTCTGTAACTAAATTTATGGCCGGAATGTAGGCATGGACGCGTTAAGATATCGAAGAAATATTAATGATAAAAATCACATGATGCTTATGGTGGTTTTTAATGATATGTCGATATAAACGTGCCGGCATCAAAACAATTACTTTTAATTAGGGGATATATTCAAATGAGGGAGTATTCCTTCCAACAAAACATTCTAAAATATAGTTCAAAGTCTTTAACCTTTTAATTGATCGAGATGCCGATCGACTATTGAATCTATATATTACATCTTACATTGGAGACCTTCTTAAAATGGACATGGACATCCAACCTCTTAAATGTGATTTTAGATGAAGAATGCTGCATAAAGGCATATAATGTTGAAGACAGTCATTATCAAGATGTATTTGAGATTCTGACGATGTCTGTTCCTAAATCGAAATCACTCTCAATTGCATTAATTTTGCTATCATTAAAAATGAGTACATAAAACTAAATACCTAATAAAAGTAAATAGACAGGGCTTATTTGCCAAAAAAATCTTGAATACCTTATGAAGATGAAGACTGTCGATCATGGAATCGTTCAGAGATTTGCTCTATAACTCAGCGTTATAACTCTGTTCGTGGCTCTCAATCGTAGAAGTTATTCGATCATAAATATTATCTTTAAACATATAAAGAAAAATATATTTCGAATTGCGAGATTATTGATTCAAAAAAGTGTATTATGAAGCTGCACAACATCGAAGTTTGTTGCCTGATATTTATACGCATCAGAAATGATTGACTCTCGCAGAAGTGGGTGCTTCTTTAAAATAGTAACCGATAAACGCTTCATTTTACGAGGCCGGATGTTGAAAGGTATTACTCGAACCTTTCAAAAGTTTCAAAATGTTCAAAGAGTTCAAAAGATCGACGCGGCTACTAAAATAAATCTTCAATATCGCCGGGCCATACATTCCGAAGGGATACAGCATCTGAACTTCCTTTAGCACACAGAATAAATCTTCCAGAGCGCAAGCAACAATTGATTTACAGCCTCGTGATCGGAAAACAATCTTCAGTGTAATTAATGTGAACAAGACTTGTGCATCCGAAAGTTGGTCACCGGTCGGATGCACTTGCGATACAAACGAAAGCGAATCTCTTGGTTATCAATGATGTATAACAATGAGTCTTTGACCATACAATACTTCCGGCTTACCATTCCAGTGATTCTAAAAAACAAAGAAAATCATCATGATTCTCCAATAAAAGCAGCTAAAATGGCGCCAATCACTCAATAATTTCGTAGGATATTTTTCACTTTACGCTTTGTTTTTCTTCATTTGGGATAATTTTCATCATCATTTTGGGCGCACTTTCTTCCATCAAACGCACTAATAATTCCATATAATATTCGCTATTTTTGGTTCTTATCTTTTTAATGTAATCGATGATTAAAATACAGTGCACATTCAAAATATGGCGGCTAATCTTCTTAATGTGCCATATCCGAACCATCGGATGTAGGCGATCTCCAAAGGAGATTTTACTAGGGAAAGGATTTAATGTGGTGGTTTCCCGTTGCCTTCCACGCGTAGTAAATCCAGAAAATCAGGGTAAACCTGGATTGAGACGATCGATCAGAAATATTAATATTTTGTTGGTACGGTGAAATTTTTTTCCATAATCTGGATTTGAACCCGAACCTTCATAATAAGAGTTCAGAATCTAATCCACTATACCAACACTCGGTTGGTAAGGCTAATCTTACCAGCGGTTATGCGTGACTTTCACTGGTTGCTGTCCACTCGGCTAACTGATTGAACTGATTAGAAGCTGATATTGAGTAAGCGAGTGATTTCCTAATGTATGAAAAAATGCAGCGGGAAATCACAATATAAAAGAAGATTCTCCCATTTAATTGAAGGCGGGTTAGAATTTACGAATGTTGGAATGATTTTCATAACTATACTACTTGCTGTTCTTCCCGTGTAATTTTCCTATTATATGGGTTGTTTATGTGAATGATATACGACCTCAACTATTCTATTCGTTGAATTCAAATGAATGATGTAGTTATGAAATTCATTCGCATTATCACCATTGTCATCAGTGTAACAGAATCCACTCTGCACGGCTTTAAATCATTTCCATTCAGTTGAGCGAATTTGAAAGAAATGAGCGATGAATAATAAGCAAAAATATTATTTCGTGAATAAGCAGATACAAAATGGGGCAAATTTGTTTTGATGTTTGCTCAAAGCTTCCACAGTAACACTAATTGGCATTATGATGCAAATTTTCCCTAATTGGATTTTCCGGGTAAAATTATCTTCTGATTACTCTTTTTTTAGAAAAAAAAACTTTCATTTCTGATTCATTTACTTATATTAACATTCGTTTGGATTCCATGTAATTGTTGATGGATTATATGCAGTCAAGTCCTCAGCTGCTTAGTTTTTAAAGCTATCCAGATTTCTTATTGAGAAGGCCGTATTAAACTACAATAACCCACATTTATAGTATGATCATTTTTTATATTGATATTTCAATTTCGTTTTCTTAAATATAGAGCACACGAAGAGGTGAATATATGGGGCTTTTCCTTAAATGCTTATTATAGAAGCATTTATTCATCTCTCATTGTTTATTTCTCGGATATGAAATGAAGTTACAAGAACAAAGTAGTGTTACATCTAAATAAAATAGCAAGTGGTGGAATATTTCTTTTCAAATTGATATTCTCTAAAGTTTTAAAACTTTTTCAATCACACATCCCCCGAAGGAATTAATTTAGTATTCCTTTCGTTTGGGCTGGTTTTAGGAGGGTGGTCGGGGTTGAAATTTAAAAGTTTCTCTCTCTCAGCCGGCTTGGTCAACCCTTGTCATTAAGAGGCTTATAAATTACTTATAAAAATCGTTAGTTACGATTCATAAAGGGTGTAATAAAGGCCGGATCTTGAAACTTTCTCGCCGCCCCTTTTTGAGTTCGCTTTCATTTAGATTTGCTTTATATTGGATAAAATATGATCGATCATAATTTTATTAATTATTAAAAAATATAAAAGTTATTTTAAACTGATTCATTTATACACGTAAAATAATTTTCATTGATAATCGATATATATGTCTCCAATGGAATAAATAATTTTGGGTATTGATAGAATGTATTGTATTGATAAGAATTTCGTTTAAAGGTTTCTAAATTTAAATACACCTGGGCCTCGTATAACACGGCACAGTTTTGATTTAACACGGTTGATGAATTAAGGCATATTTTTGTATAACGCGTTTTTTATAACACGATTTTAATTGTATAAAAATCAAAGAGAAATTGCGTTGGCTGACATAAAATCCGCCAAACTATTTTTACATAAGCTTAGATCCAAGTATAACACGGAATTTTATTACATGATGTTTTTGTAGCACTATAGGACCGTGTTATATATTCTAGAAAAGCCATAAATACATTTTCATAACTTATGGCAGTTACCTGATTTAAGCAGGCGATAGTTGGTATAATATAATATATACCCAGACGTGTGGAAATTAGCTGATATAACTACTGTAGAATGTATGTATGTTAGTTTTAGTAAAAAAATTAAATGTGTTTTTTTTATATAACACTCTTAAAACGATATGTAGTCTGAGAGTTGAAGATGTAATGGCAAAGCCATGCGTCCATCAGCACATTTATGCTATATTTCGAAAGCAGGATTTAAATGTTGGTGTTGATTCAAAATTATTTTCAATTTTCTCGGTCGTTAAATGTTTGCAGGCTTGTTTTTCGTCTGGATCGGATCAAATTTAACACATACATGATTTCAAAGACATATTTGCGCGTTGAACGCGTTCTAACAGTCCAGCAAAGTGTTTTTTGATGGCTCTTCTGGGTAATTCTCACCTAGAGATTTGTCACCGAGCATGAGCGACAAGAAGAAAAGAAGCTGTGAAATTTGTACGCAAAAGGAGAAAGGAAGCAAGCACTCGGGGTCGGCAATTAAAATCATTGGCGAAAACCCGTCGCCCACCCACTGCGTGCCCACTGCAACGATACGCATATTTGCAGGAACAGTGTCTCGAAATATTTCCATAGCTCTGAACGAGCCGCTAGAGGATTTATGACAGAGTTTAAGTACAGAAACCAAACGTAGACGGCTTTACTGCAATTTTAAACTGCTGCAGCTGTGGTGTTTGATGCGACTCTAAGAATCGAGATGCTGAGGAAGTACTTGTAGGCATTTCAATGTTCATCGTGACGACTGGAGACTCTGATTTCTCGATGATTTTCATTTTTCGAGAAATGAGAATTCTCGATTTCACTACGCAAATTTCTCAAGAATTCTCGAGAAAAAGAGTAAAAGTAATGCATATAAATATTATTATCTTAGTGTGTAATCGAAATAAAACAACCAATATGATAGTAATTTCAAATTTATTATTAGCCTTTTCCACTTAATTATTAATTTTGCACGTTTTTCAGAACTCTCTAAAAACACTTCAGCTGAATTTTTTTAAAATTTAATTTATAAAAATATGATTATCCGTTATCATAAATATGTTTTAATGTCAACTGTGTTTAAATCATTATCAACAAAAAGAATAAATCTTCTCCAGAACATGCTAGAATTTTCGTCCATTTTCAAATGTCATCATCATAGTGCAGCCACAAACAGTCCACCGCAGAACTATGGGCCTCTTCAATATCCATTCACAGGAAGGGGTTACATCCATCTCGTTTGTATCATAAATTCACCTCCTCATTCGTTTTATATTGAAGGTAGCACAATTAGGTCTCGATAGGGAGTGTGGGAGGTTTGTAAAGACTGAGCAGTTTTCCTCGGGAGACTACTCTAAATAACCTTGTAGATTTTATTGGAAAATGCTTTCCGAAATGCTGATTCCAGTCTCTCCTTTCCTCTTTCATCGCCATTTCAATTCAATATTAACAAAGACAATTTATTATGTATTATGAAAGTAAAATAATTCACAGATCTTATACCAATCGTATTAAGATTGGATATAAAATACTTCTTATTTTCTTCCGAGTCATTTTAATTTCAATAAAGAATTCATTTAGGATGGTTTATATTTCTTTGTGCTGTGGTGCACAAGATCCCCCCTTCGACGTTTGTATATTTGAATATTCAAACTTAAAGCTCTTTTGCCTTTCACTTAGGATTTTACAACCCCCCAGAAATCTACGAAGTGATGCATATCAAAACTCCTAATAAATTTTAATACCGAATGCGCGATATTGTTTGTCAATTTAGATCTATGAATAACCTTATTATAATCTTATTTAAGCTCTTTATAAAATTCCATAGTATTTTTGAAGTGACACAATGTCGAATGGAAAGGATTAATATTATATTATTTCATATTGTTTTCAAAATAACCATTTTAAAAACACATTCTATCTGAAGTATAATCAGACATCCTGGTTATCTTTTTGGTTGAAAAATCCAATGAACTATGATGTATTTCCATCTTCGAAATAAATTATTAGCACATATCTTGTATTAGATTAAAACTACAAAAAACTTGCCAAAAAAACAACCTATTCAACAAAAATCGTATTCTAAACAATCTTTCAACTGTCATAAAATGTAGGTATAATTTGCTGATATCGCTATCGTCGGATAAGCTATTTAGATCCTTCGAATTTCTGAGAAAGCATGGATATTTTTATGATCGAGCGAAAATGCTTAGGACGTATCTTATGTGTCCTAAACAAAGATAAGACGAATTTGATTTTTTTTTGTCGTATCCAGAACCATTAATAAAACAATAATATGCAGTACTGCCTTGTATTTGTATCAAAAATTAATTTAATGCAATAAAATTGATTTCTTATACTTCTCGAGAAATCAGAAAATTTCTCAAAAAATGAGAATTCTTCATTTTGTTCTCGAGAAATTCTCGAGAAAAACTACTTCTAAAAAATCTCAGAAATGAACCCTTTAGAAGTAGTTTTAGGAATAAGTACATTTTTCTATTATATTTATAGTGTATTCTTATAATTTCAAATTAAGTACTTTTAGTAATTTAATACATATAAAATAGAGTTATTCACAAAGTGGCAATTGATGGATCCAATATTATTTTATGGAGTATGGAGAAGTATTAATATCCATTAATAAATTTAAAAAAAAATAGAGGATACATTTACAACTGTTGAATTGGATCAACACCAAACCAATGCAGAATTATTACAAAATCATTAAAATACATCAGCATGATGAACAGAATGCAAATTATTAACAAGTAAAGAATAGTTTATTATCAATACAGTAGAACCTCGATTATCCGGACTAATTGGGGATGGAAGTAGTCCGGATAACGAAAAATCCGGATAATAGAAAAAAATCATAATTGACAGAAAAAGACAGGGAAAGTATGAAGAAATTTTACATACACATATACATATAATCAATTATTTTTTATCAAAAAAAATCAAGTATCGATTTTTGCTTAAAGCTCTCTCTTCTTTTAGAAGTAGCCAAGTCGCGAAAATTCTTAAGAAATATAAGATGTCCTGATTTACATTCTTCTTGCTTCTCAAGCCATTTCATGGCGACATCTAAACACTGAAAGGCTTCAGAATGTGTAAGGACTAATATATCCTCCCTCACTAATCTCTTCTTCGTATTCTGGATCTTGTTTTTCTGAGGCAGATATTTCTTCATCATTCAAAATTTGAAATTCAGGATCGTTTTCATCGTAGTTCGGCGAAATTGATAATACAATCATTAAAAACTTCCCACGAAAGTGTTCAATGCTTGCCTGGAAATCGGTTATTATCCCACTTTATGGAAATTTGCAAAGGTAATTCTGATTCCAAAATCAGTAAAAAAAAAGATCCATCCCGAAAACTATAGACCGATCTGTCTACTGTCCGGACTTAATAAACTCTGTATCTATAGCTTAAAACTAAGACTTTAATATATGAATTGCTAGGAATTGAATTGCTTATATGGATTAATGTACTCATATAAAATTATTTTTATAAAGGATTATTTTTATTACGATACACTCGATGATATTGGTACAAATGCGTCATACAATGAACCAAAAAAAAAATATTGCAATCCATTACATATGTGAGCAAAAGTGAACACAATTCTCCATGTACAAATTAATAAATTGTATTTTTTATTTTGAACAATCCGGATAATCGAAAATCCGGATAACCGAGGTCCAGATAATGGAGGTTCTACTGTACTATAATATTTTTGATTTATTCAAGTGTAGAAACAGTAACGATCTTGCCAGGATACACTTATTTCAAAAGCAAAACGGATAAATCCTGAAGCTTTTGTGTAATTGTTGGAATATATAATATAAGGTTTCAATCAATTAAAATGGACGTATATAAATAAAAGATTTTGAAATGAAGATGGATAAAAAATCTAGAATGCGATTGGAGAGATTTAGATAGATTAAAGATAACTTTATTTTGTAGTAAGCATTTAAGAAAGAAAAAGTTAGATCTATGTTTATCATTTCATCAGATTATTTTCGTTAATTAGTCATATTTTATATCAATCGTTTCGATATTTACGGAGATGGATCTATCCCATACATGTCAAGCTTTCTCGGAACTTGTTATTCCGCATGGTACCCAATGGTTAGTCCTTGTCGATTCCTTGAAAGAGCTCCCTGTTGTGAATATAGCAAGTTCCTCTTACAGTTCTTGGCTTTCCCCTTATCCGTGCTCAGTTCAGTGGAGCGTCGCTGCTGCCTGATGCTGAAGTGCCTACTAATATCGTATCTCACGACTATGGATTCTCTTCGACACAAAGAAACACCGACATTCCTTATTTTTTTATTCCGAGATACATTATTTGTTTTTATCGCCGTCGAATGCTAATGACGCCCAGATCTTCAAAACAACGTCGATATTGGTCCATGTCAAAGTGCGACCAATAATTTACATCGGATGATACATAATTTATTTGAATTTATATCGGGATGATGTATGGAATACGTAAGGATAATATTTCATTGATAAAGTTTTTTCCATTAAAAATGTACACGGAATCAACGACGTTCGAATATCGCCGAGATTGATTTATTTGTATTCTTTAAGATTATTGAAATATTCATAAGATAATTGAAATGTTAATGACTGGAGAGATTAGCAATCTTATTATTTACGGTGAAATATGCGATCAAATCAGGAAAGTCATAATCTACCGAGCTTTCAACTTGAATAAATCGTACATAACGGCATTAAATTTAAATCTACAAGTAGTTTACGTTAAATGTTGTTAAATAAACGTCAGTGACTTTCGATACAAGGTGACTAATGTAAACTTGGCTAAAATTGTAGCATGGGAACATGATTGAAGTATTGCAGCTTTCAAAACATTGCAATATTAACTCTTTAACCTTTTCATGAGTACTTACGGAAATATCCGTTTTGACCTTCACTATTCAGAAAGAGCACTCTTGTGCATTGAAGCTCCGAGGCGGACAGAGAAAAAGAGAACTTAGCGCAGTTCGGGCAGTGAGACGGATAGCTTTTTCATATGCATCGCATGATTGTATAGATCGTTAAGCCCAAATTTATCCACTTATAATGATTTCGATTTCAAGTGTGTTATTCGTTTACGCAAAGAAACGACCGAATATTGTGTGTTATCGAGAGTGTTTGTTTATTTAACTGCTTGCTGTTCTTCGCTGCGTGTTGAATGAGTCTTTGTCCAATTATCATTTCCTTCTAAAGGAGGAGCACTTGAATCGATTTCTTGTGCATTGTTTATGTAAAGAAATGACGAGTGTTCATGAAAAGTGGCTCTGCCTCGAATTGAAGATTGTCTTACGCTGATTAGGAGCTGACAGAAAGTAATCGGTGTAAAGCGATTATGACATCAACGACTTCATCGATTTTAAATTTGCTCACTAACGAAAAGGTTAAAGAGGTAAGACACAGTTTTGTGTCCGAATTTCAGTGATTCAGAAAGAGAATTTTTACAATTTGAGCTCAAAGATAAACATAGACGGATAGTGTTTTACAAGTTGAGTTTGGAGAGAAATAGAGACGGAGAGAGTATCTTGCGTACATCGTGCAATTGTGTAGATCGTTAGCTCAAATTTATCGACTAATAATGATGTGTGAATGATATAATTAATTGATTTCAAGTGTATTATTTATGTTTATTCGAAGAAATGACCGAATATTGTCCGCCAATGACAATGTTTATTTATTTATATACAAGCTTCATACACGCTGCGACGGTTATGACAGATAAGTGGATTTGTACGGATGATAAGCGGCGGACATGCAAATATAGCATCTAAGTTTATGATGATTTTCAATCATCGACGTCAAATCAGACCGAAGTGATCGATCGGATAAATACTCGAACCTCCTACTTCGAACTTCAATACTTTTCCTTCTTGGAGATGATTTTTTTTACATTTTGTTTAATGGATAGATACGAACAGTGTTTATTTTATTTTCTTAGTTTCTTGCCAGCTGCAATAAAGTGACATTGATAACACATGTGGCGTCCCGTACAAAAGTTTAATTGTTGTAAAATTGTATCCATAGCTATATATTACATTACACACATGCATCATTATTAACACATTTCCACGGGCACCTTTGCAGCTTTAACTATGTGATTCATTGGCTTTAAAAAGGATCTAATGCGATAAATAATTTAATTTCTGGTAACAAATGCCTCCATATACATATGACCCACGTCAGATGAATGACAATATTATGAGCAGACCGACGAGAATTTGGCACCTAATGAAGAAAATATTAATTATCACTGTCAAGGTACATTAAATAAAATTTGCACATGATATTATCGAGTTAATAAAAAATGGCAAAATAAATGGATTTAACAGATTTAAAAGAATGGCTAGAACTTTGCTGATTATTTTATATTATTTAAAAAGTTTTCATATAAAAGTGAAATGGATTTGATTTGATAAACGTAATTAATGCATATTTGATAAATTGCTGGATGATGTTAATAAGTATAAGTTATTCAGAACTGATTTTATTTCAGCTTCTAAACAAGGTTCCGTCAAATAATTCATGCAGCCTGACATAGAAAAATCGATTTAAGACCCCATTTAGATAACGATGTTAATAATTCATATTGAGAATGGCCGAAAGTAACATCGCATGAAATTGGCATGGTTTTTGGCCTGGTCATAAGTTTTAGTACGGTGGCGCTTAAAACGTCGGAACGCGTATCATGCACACGCGTTTTAACGCGACCACAAATTTGCTACATTAAAGTGCAGTGCGTGGCTTATTAATTTAAATTTATGGCCCGTCGAAAATGACAAGGAATTAATTCTTCATGTGCCAAAACTGATCTCTCTAAAACATCACGAATGTGATGGTTGGACGTTATTCTTGGCAGAGCTTGATGCACGCTGGAATTATTAACTTTCTTTATGTCTTTCGTAAATGTAGCCGCCAATGGTCATCATCATGAAATATCTTGTCAATAAAACTCAATTTCTACCACATAAATATGTTCATCGCATTTTGTTAAACTAACGAAAATCAATACTATTAAAGATTGTTTAACGGGCGTTTCTACCTTGTTGGGCCTAAAAGAGATACGTTTTTTAACATTTTTTTATACGAAAAGAATTAAATATAGAATGTTTATATTTAATGAGTTGACTAGGCGACCTTTATTGAATATAAAAATATTTTTTAAAGTTTGGCAAAGTATGTTAATGGCAGTGGGGGGGAGCCATTTATATCGGTGCGCGAACGATAACATTCTTCACCATGGAAGTCCTAAGTCCTGGACAGGTGATTTGCAACAAAAAATTAAACACATTTTTACTTTGTATAATATTGTGTATAGCTTAGACTATAATTAAAAAGAAATATTGAAAAATAAAAAAAATAGTGAGCGAACGAAGAAAAGTTTGTGTTTTTACAAATATTTTTTGTAGTTTTTTGTTTATTAAATAAAAACTTCTAAATATTTTTGGGTAATTGTAGTCTACACGATGAAGATGTTTATTATACACATGCTTGCCAAATTTCATAAAGAATGCTCATCCAGGGCGTGTGGGAGCACTTCCATAGGGTTGGAAAAAGTAGTTTCAAGAAAAACGCGTGTAAAGTTTCTCCTCTCCTCAGCTTCGCGAAGCACAGCTTCTTTTTGTCAGCCTATAACTTTGCGAATATCATTCATATCAACTTGAAATTTACTGAACGTATTCTTAAACATCAGTTTTTTTCGATACACGAGGAAAAAAAAGATTATTTTGAATCAACAAGGTAGAAACATCCATTAACACAACTGATAAGGTTTGATGCTTTATATACTGAATTTTTTAAATATTAAAATGTTATATATCTTGAATATGTTTCAATTCTGAGACGATATTATTCAATTATGCAGACAAAAAAATAACAATGTGAATAAATAATTCATGCAGTTAATACCAAGACTATGTCGCTGATACTTATTCCATGTCCGAAATCTTGAACAAATATTCAAATATCATTCGCATACATTTTGGAAACTCTTATATGGACGTATACAGGGATGTTTTGTACAAGGACCGAGAATGCGTAAATCGCACGGTTTCCAGATCTGACACCACTGGATTTTTTTGTATAGTGACGTGCTCTATTCCGTGGCACACATGGCCTTCAGACCTGACACCAATGGATTTTTTGTCTATGAAGGTGCAAAAGAATTAATTTACACGACAGAAGTGTCCAAAAAATAAATCCTAATTGAAGAAATAAACGCTGCTTTTGAAAGATTAAAGAAGAAATGCTACTTCAGACAACTGCAGTTGAAACAAAGAAAAGGTGTCGTGCGTGCATACGAAACAAAGATGGCCAATTTGGTAAACTTGTAGAGATACCAAACTGGTATTTCTACAAGTTTATCGACTTATTAAATGATTTGTATGTTATGTAGCATATCGTTGGAAAGGGTATAATTAAGAGAACTTTTTAAAACTAAACTAAGTTCAAAATAATTGTTAGTTTTTTGTTTAAAGAATTTATTGTATAAGTCGATACTTCTTATCGTTTGCACATTTTATATGATTTTGGAAGCTCAGAAATAATTTTCTTTAAACCAACTGCATAAAATAATGATTCATTTAGATCAAAAATACAATGCAAAAAAAAAAACAATCAGTTATTTAGTGTTATTATGACTGTAGATTAAAAAGTTGGACGATTTAAAGGGTTTAGAGAAATTTTAAGTATTTTAGAGAGAGAACGTAGCAAAAGAACCCCTGAATCTCCAAAAAAATATCGTTCCATGTGCAAAACGTCCTATATATGTTTAGATTTGCTAGTTTTTTTTTATGACCGGGTTTCATATTGTATTTTAATATAAGAAAATAATTTTTGCTTTGTTATTTGCCCAGCTAAGAGTTTATCTAATATTGCAATGATGTTAGAGATAAATACATGGTTCATACTCACACTTTGTTGAGTAAATAGTTATGTCGGTTGCCGCTTTGAAATTATCGACAGTGTCTCAATTCTTCTTTTGCTTTTACAAAGTTGGTTTCTGTTATCTACGGTGATTAAGCGTATAGTTGAAGATAGTTTGTGGACATAGATTTCATCATAAGTATTTCTAGGTGTGCCAGCACACACGCCTCTAATAACAATGTTTAGATGAGCTAATGATTTAATAGCTCGGCAAATAAAGGTAGAAGCTTATCAGTATGAACCGATGTAAATTATCCTTGCTTTTGCCTGGCTGGCAGCAAAGAGAGGCTTGTCACACTACACGCGGACGCTATTATGGAAATTGGCTGAGCCATGGTAGCCTACCGAGTAAAGCAACCGCCCCTACAGCCAGCCCGCGGGGGAGGTGTTTAACTTCGACAAACATTCCAACTTTGTACGCCAACAAAAGCTTTTGCTCCCTTTCAACTGTGAACAGATGTAACAATATGTACGTTCCGTTTCATTTAGATCTATTCGGGATGTGTATTTAATTGTTGAACATCTTTCTTTCAATGGGCCTCTTGAGAGGGTAGAGCGCCGAGGTAAATCTTTCAAAAGCAAACAAAGCCCACCTCGCGGAATAAACTCCTCGGCTATCTCGCTGGGGATAATCCTCGGTCCGGGTCTGATTAAAACATTTAAACATAAATATGTATGAATTAATGGAATATAAATAAAGCCCTATAGTTAATTACGAGCAGATCCAATAAGGTGCTCTTGGGGGGCGTCGCTTCCATTGTGGATCCTACCGCGTACATTAGGAGTGGGTGGGTGTCCATATACAATGTGCAAACTAAACACTTTTTAATTAACAGCGGTGTTCAACGTCACAAAATACATACTATTAAATTTGGACCCAGACAGAATAATATAGCTTAATTGAAAGACATAGCGATTGACAAAGCAGACAATCCATATGAAGGTATCTGCAATCTTTAATTTTCACTATAATTTTAATAACAAAAATATTTTTCTATACGCGATAAAAAAGTGCATTACTGGGTCACTTTGTCGTAATTTCATAAGGTTTGAGAAAAAACACAAAAAAAGTAAAAAGTATATTTACAAAATTCAAAAAGAAACATCTTACGAAATTGATGCACATTGGATTATGATCATATCTTATATATAAAAATGAATCTCTGTTTGTTCTTATGTAATGCGTTGCCATACTGTTATATAATAAAATTCGTCTATTTCATTGCTAAGAATTGCGCAAGTAATATAGACATAGTCTAATGTATAAAAATCAATATTTGTTTGTTCGTATTTAATGCGCTTCCATACCATTCATCCGATTGCGATAAAACTTCGTCAACTTGCCGTTTACACCTGCGAGAATAACATAGGCATAGTAAAAACATTGTATAGATGCACCATGTTGGCGCATATTGGTCTGGTGAAATGAAGTTTGGATTGCAAGGACGAGAGAGTGTACATATGCTTTTGGATCCAAGCTCTTCGGCTCGCGTTACACGTGACTTGAAGCAATAAACCACGTACTGCGTATATATTAGAAAACATGTAAATAAATTGTGTAAAAAATGTGTTCAAAAAATGAATGTTTTACATGTTTACATGTTGATTCTAGAGAAATTCATGGAATATTGTGATATGCTCCATATCCAATGGAGGTATTGATTTCTGCTCACGATATTATTTCGTTGCTCGCATGATTTATATCGGCTTAAAAGAAGTGTATCCATCAAACGAATATAATATTCATACATTTTATCTATCATCTGCCTACACGGTGTCGGCATTTATATGAATAAGTTGGTCGTATTCAAATATGTTTTTTTCTCTCTTTATATCCATTTTTTGAATATAGCCCACCTTTATAGGTTTTGTCAAAATACATAATCACGCACAAACATTGAGTTTTATCTCGTTTTCCTTTTTTTGTATTCTATTTAATCTCCTTTACGTTATCTCGTTTGAAAGGGGAGTATGTTCTTAGCAATGTCGGTAAAGTGGATAACGTGAGGCTTAACCCGACAACGATTTTCGGGTCTGCTGTATACACCATTTAAGTCTTCCGCAAAAAGGTAAATTAGCATTTAGAATTTTTGGTGTAACCAATCTGAAAATGATTTTAGGTATAAAAAGAGGGCTCAAACTTTTTAGTAAGGGTCGATCCGGGAACGACTATTTAATTTAACGCCATAAGCGTCCGAGGCAATTTATATCGTGATGAACGCTTAAGAACATTATCACTTAAAGTTTTTCCATTCGTTTTCGCGTAGAAGAATTTGGCACGATCACAGCACTTTTCCATTTAAGTTCAGAAGTAAAATTGAAACTTTGTTTTTAAAGTCTGACGTATGTTGTTTTGTTTGCTAAGCTATTTATTAGGGGCTGCGAAGAAAAGAAATAAGTATTCTACGACGCGAAATTAACGTATGGGCCCCCAACAGTGGTGGATTTCAATTTACGTCACAATGTCAAAACTTATGAATGACGATCTCGAAATTCGCTATGTTAAAAAAATAACGGGAATAAATCTGCATATAAAATATTCAAGAATAACTGATGGAAAATATATTTTTATAAAAAAATGTTAACTATTTCTAGCCTAAAACAAGAATGTTATACTGACTGATAGACCGAAAGTCAAAACTATCTAAACTCAGAATAAAATATTTCTATACAAAACCATATTAAAATCTATTTGGAAGTGCAGGGTACAGCTCTGTAATATCGCATGGACCTCAAATATAGACATCCTGCAAAGCTGACAAATGACAATATACACAAAGAATTACAAAAACAAAAAGACTAGATACAAACCCCAATTGCCTTTGATAAATGATTCATGATCTCGCAAAAAGATTCAAATTAATTAATATAAGGTCTCGTTAAATAATGAAGACCTACACGAGCCATCGCCATAAATGACTAAATGTTCCTTGGATGAATTGTCAGGAAATTCGCAATTTGCCAGATCAACAATGACATCTTTCTTCAGACGTAATGTGTCATATTAATAGCGAATAAAATGCGTCTTGTTAACGACATCTTTCTCGATTCGCGTACATTGCTTCTCGCTCTGTGGTGACACGCAGAAAGTAGGAAGTCATCGGATAGCCTTGGTTGCGGGAAGATGTCCTTCCCGCTGGCACGTGGCTGTAAGCTATCTTTTCCGTAAATATCCGACAACTTCCATTCTACCATTCAGCTTCATCGCGGTCTGATAGAAGAACAAACTCACGTGCGATTGTAGCCATCTTGAAAATACGTGAGAGTGGGGAGCGGCCCAGGCACTCTTCTCCCTACGTTACACTGGCAAAAATACAGTCAAATCATCTTCTAGCTTTCTCTTTATACTTTATTCAACGCTATTCTGATCATATTATTTTATCTTTGAATGGCCATAGTCATGATAAAAAATCTAGTTGTATTGAATTTAAATAAAAATATTATATATATTTTATATTGGTTTTCATATAAGGCATCCTGGGAGTGAGAAGACGTTGAGGAATTTTATTACATTATCTTAAGTGTGCTAAATATGTTTTCCGAGTCGTTGATTCACACTCTACGATTCCAAGAAAGCTCGCTAATATAATAACGGGGTACAGTCATGCAGGCGTTGGGGTCAACGGTACCCCGACCCGATAAGACTGCGAGGTAAATAAAAATTAAGGAGAGCCCAACCGAGGCGCTTAATGCTACCGATCATCAGATAACACTAGCGATCCGTCCAAATTGACTTTGCTTGTTACCAGAAACTAAAACCTACTTGGCAAGTTAAATAATGAGGCCGATTTATTTAGCCCGCCGGCGCATACCCCAAATTCACCGAACAAACCGCGCTTTATCATGTTCATTGTGTGAAAGTGTTGTGCGTATGTTCTTACTAACTTCCAGGAGTAAGGATCACGCCTGAAAAATTAATACACTTTAAATTTAAATGGATCATGGGGTCTTTAAATGGAGTGGTGTGTTTAGCACTAACGTTTGGCAGCTCATATTAGCAGGGAACGCACGTGCTGCAAGGAATGACATGGGGTTGAAAATCATTACCCAGAATGAAATATAATCACATTGCTTACGACAATCAATACTATATTTTTACTACATGTATTTTTTTTTAATTTCAGGTAAGGATCTATTACAATTCATCATCTTAGTAAAGCAGTTCAAGAATATGTCAAGGTACGTTTTATATGGGATGGATGAAATATTCATCAAATTGGCTTTCGATTTTCATCCAGATATACTTGAACCTTTTTATTGTGCGGTAGATGCGTTCCGCATCGCATAAATAAAGCTATGACTTGCATAGAAAAAATGAAGATGTATTTTATGGATTTTAAAAATTGCATAACTTTGAAATAGCACTATAAAATATATCCAAAATCGCATAAAAAAAAATAATAAAAAATCAGGAAAACGAGGCAATTAAAAAATAACATTTTAAGGATGTCTAAGGAAGTTTAAGGAAAGATGAAAATGGGGCCTGTTTAAAAAAATCATTTTTTGGCCTTTTTTTTAAGTTTTTTTTTTTTAAATAGTTAAATATACAATTTTGAGATTAATGTGGTAGGAACAATAGAAGGTCATAAAGAAGAGATTTGTATTAAATTTAAAGTAAATCAGTTAATTATAAACTGAGAAAAAAGTAGTTTCGAGAAAAACGCGTTTAAAAAGTTTCAGTAAAATAGAAATAAAAACTCCGTAACTAATTGGAATTTTGAAAATTTCTTTAGTTGATGTATTTTTAAAAGTTGAAAAATTTAAAGATGCAAAAAAAATCAATTTTCTCAAAATTTTAGACTAGAATTTGGTCGGAATTCAGCGATAGTAGATGCAATATGATTTAAACAGTCCAAAATTATATATTTTTTTCAAAATTTTGGTTGTTGATGATTTATTTTCTATTTATCCAAAATATCTCGATACGTACTCTTTTTGAAATTTAAAAAAATAACTGTTTTAAAAAAAACCGCATAAGTTCGAAATCGCACAAAAAGAGTATATATCGGCTCATGGTTCATCAATAATTAAGAAAATAAACACATAATTGATTTATTTGTAAACGAAATAAACGCCGCTGTAACTATCTCTTATTTACAGTTTATTTTACTTAAGTTAAACCTTTTTCATTTCAAGTTAAACCCTTTTCAATTCAAATTAAACCGTTCGATGTCGGATGAAATGCTTTATGCTCCAAATGAAGCGGTGATTTTTTTAAGCACACGAGATTCATCTTTTTCGTGAGCGGTCAATTGACCGCTACAATAGACGGGGAAAGATACGGGGCTGTTAGATACAGTAGACTCTCGATTATCCGGACTGATGCTGGGGAGGAGGAACACGGATTATCCAAATCTTCAAATTAATACTCGATTTCGAATATAATATCATATTTACAATGCAATTTTTTGTTTTATAATTTTAATACTGAATATATATATTACAAAAAACGTTCATGGCTAAATAGATAAGTGGCCGCAAGTAGTTAATACTGAGCGTTACCAAAATATAATATTGTTTGTTTTTGAGATATTTTAAACAGATTTTTACTGTTATTTCGATTTTTTCTTAAAGCTATTTATGTTCGATTTATGCTATATACGATTGAGCTATTCCTCAATGTTTTCCCTATCCACGTTTTCAAAATATTTTAAATCTTCATCCACAATCCTCATATTTCAGCCAACCAGTATCGTAATTTTTTTCCAGAAATTGATCAAGTTGTCATCTTCCTCAGCAAGAGTTTTCAGAAGACTGACGATATAGACGTAGGAGGCAAAATATTTGCAACTATAAATTCATCAGTTGTTTTCAATATGCTTTCATTAGCATTATCTAATAATAATACTGCTTTCTGTGGCAATCCCTTGTTTTTTAAAAAATCCTAAACTTCTGGAACCTATTAATTTTAGAACCAATCTTCAAAAATCTCGCTATCCATCCTTACCTATTTCTGGATATAATATTCGACGGGAAGATTTTTCATTGGAATTTCCTTAAAAGATCGAGATTTATTTACCTTCCCAATCATCAAATGTTCCATTTTATGTATTTCTGATGCATTTCCAGTATCACTCCTTATCGCTTTGAAGATTTTTGTTTCTTTAGTCTTGACCTGTGTATATATCACCTCATGTACTCTTTGAGGGTTGCCTCATTATCATTGATTTTATCGTTCAAAAGTGTAATCATTAACCCCTGTTTAAGAACCACTGGTCTAGGCCGTGATTTGAATAGGTTGACGGTTTCTGGCATAGGCTGATGGCGTAGTATCATTCACTTGAGCGTACAGATGAGAGATCGTGTATAATGGTACTTGTAGTGAGGGGAAATGATTATATATGATACGTCATTCGCATTCGAGCATCCTTCTGATTCCTTCCTATTTTCTTACCCGGCTGATTATTGAAGAGGAAACTAACCTTTCGGGGCCGATGCTGCGTAAATAAAATATTACCTACAGGTGCTTTCAAGCGAAAATAGAAGTCTTTTACTTATTATCGACCGGGTCGGCCACTCACCTGCTTATATTGCAAAGAAGACAATTTTGAAAGGTCCTTTCTAAGAAGAAATCATTAGTTAGACATTAGCTATATTTTGAGATAGAATTTATTCGCGAATCTGAAAACAGTCATTTTTTCACGGCTCACCCTCGGACGCCACCCACAAGACTATAAATTATTTTTAATTGAATGTTATTTTGTATCTGAGCAAAGTTTGTGTAAGCATAGAAATGTTCGTTATTTTCACGCCGGTTGGTTCATTCGGCTATGTATTCCTGTGGGGATTTTGCAGAGGAAGTTTTTTCAAAAGCGAAAGACAAAAGGTTTTTTTTTGGGTTTATTAAAAATATTTATGGGTTTACTTTTTTCAATGAATTTTTTTCCACATAAGGATACATAAGCTCTCTGTATATTCATTCGTTCGTGGAATTTTGGGGTCCCCAATGAGGGTGATATCAGACACCCTTGCTCATGGGTACCCGACTTGCTTTGTACGATGAAGCTTCAGACGAAAATAACATGAAAAAACTCATGCACGTAAATTTTAATTCGTATTTACGATGGTGCACTTCAATAAGTATAAATGCCTTTAATTTTCCAACAGCCCAAATAAGCTTTTGCCCTATAATTGAGAATATATTGCTAGCAAATGGTAAAATCTTTATATTTAAAGAAGATTTAACACGTATATGTCATACAAAACATTCAATAAGTCGTCAAACTCGAAGAGATACAAGTTTGTCAGGGTCAGATCTAAGAAAATACTTTTTATGCTTAAGATGTTTTATTAAATTTATTTACAAAATTTGTTTAAATTGGCCACCTCTACTTCGTATGCATGCACGACACATCTTCCTTATTTCAACTATAGTTGTCTGATGTAGCATTTCCTATTTCATTTTTGCAAAAATGCGATTATTATTTCAATTAGTATTCCTTTTGTGGGCACCTCTGTTGTGTAAATTAATTATTTTGCACATCCCTAAACAAACAAAAAAATCCAGTGGTGTCAGGTCTGGAGACCGTTCGAGCCACGGAATAAGGTCGCCACTAGGGAATCCAATCCCGAGCCAAAATTTCGATCCCGGGATTTCGGGATTTCATTAGACAATCCCGGGACCAGTCCCGGAATTGGGATTTTCAATATTTTAAGAAATTACCTTGATGAATTCGATCAAAAATTACTAATCAGTCCATTTGTTCAATATAAAAAATCACTTGAAGGGCAAAGAATTTTATTTATTTAAGAAAAGATAAAAATACAATTCAAAAATAGATAAATAAAACACTAAAAAATTCAAATATTATTTTGAAAATATGCTCGAAGTAACATTAACATTAAACATTAGTGTTTCGTCATTTAGTCTGGATCTGATTTTGGAAGTCAGACAACTTGCTGATGAAAATGCACGCTCAGCTTCCACACTCGTTGGAGGTATCGTCATCAGATATTTAAATGCTAGTTCGAGTTTATGATCGCGTGAGCCCTCATTTTCGTATAACACCATCAATGTGACTGATAAAATTCTTTTTTGCTGAGACACGGACTAAAAATCGCAAAATTCCCGATTTCCCGACAAATTATTTATTTCCGTCGCTGCAGATGAATACTTATATCCTATAATACTTTGATGTGGTTTGTAATTATATTACGGAGGAATACAAAAAATCTGAATCTCGTATCTATTATATTTCATATCGATATTCCCATTATTCGTCGAGGTGTAGTAAATACATCACCGGTAGGGAAAGGTTACTATAACAATTTGAAAAACATACATGTACTGTATATATTTATACATAGATTAGACAGTCACTGCTCCTATGCGTCGCCTAAGTTCGCCAATTAGTAATTACGCCACTGTTTCCAAGCATCCAGATTTCGTCGGGAATGTCTCGATTTAGTAGCCTTCATCGTGTTGGTGAGGTGTACGATTTCTGTTAGATAAAAATTTCAATCCCGGGATTTTCGGGATTACGTTTTCTAATCCTGGGATTCTTAAGTACCTAAAACTGTCCGGGATCCCGGGATTGGATTCCCTAAATTATTTTTTAGTTAACTAAACCAACACAATGAGCTTAAATATCCTTAATATGCTTTATTTGTATATCGTTGTGCTATTCGATACGTGTAAACATTTATACAATAATTGAATGCGCAAACGGATTTCCTATGCCAATTTTTTTTTCTTCTTCTAGTTTATATTTTGCCAAATCTTAAGGCGCAATACAAAAGCTAAATGTATGAAATGAAGTGATTATAAAGCATATTTATATAAAACGCGCCTTATAAATTGCAGATATTGTAAATATGTCAAAAAACGACGGAAATGACTGTTTCATATCTCTGTTGATCTATTCGCTGATATATTCTTAGTTTCACTGATTTTTTATAGTGAGATCGAGATGCGCCTTCCGTTTGTAGTTGTGGTACTATAAACATTGGAGTCTTCATTTCCGACATGCCGAGATCGGGTGTTAACAATCTCTTTATATTAATTCGTCTTAATCGTTTGAAATATATTTGGAAAAGTTTGAAATATTACCTTGGCCGTTGGAAAATATGCAGGATTTGTATTAAGTCGCTTAATTGTTAAACCTGTCTATTCTTCTCTAGATATTATTTGAAAATGGTGTAATAAACGATGACCCACGATAGATCCACGATTTTTTCATTGCAATGAGTGTCTTCATAAAAGTCAAATTTACTCTCTCGAACACATGTATGGATTCATATTCGATTGAAAATACAAATGATCCTTATTTTATTATCGGTTATCACTCGATTACAATTGAAAAGTTATAATGTTTTCGCCAGTATTAACACCAAATTTGTACGCTCCGTCATTCGTTTGCTTTCCATCTTGCGTCGTCTTGTAATTTGTTTTTGTCGGGAGCAAAGTTTTAATGGCTCCGGGAAACGTCTCGGAAGAAGCACAAATACCTCCGTTTTCGGGCGGAAGAATATCTCGCCGGAGGAGGCGTCCGACACCCTCTGGTTCACCCTCTTGCAGAGTGAAAAGCCAAAACTTGTTTGTTTCACGACGGGCACAAAGGTGGCGTCTGACACTGTCGCTGGTAACCAAATAAAATCGCGTGCTTCGACATTATTCAAATGAATCAAAGGAATTCATAATTGGCGCCCTTCGTCCTCAGTTCCATTGTAGCGGTATCCTTTGGGGTTGTATTTATGCTAGGGGACCCTCAATATGCATTCTAAGATACACCTATGGTCAAATAATGCTGAGGAATTAGTTTTAATTAGAATCTCAAAATATATATTGTTTTGCAACCCAAATCTATTTGATAGATTTGTAAAATTGGTGCTCATCCCGGACAATTTTAGGTACTTAAGAATCCCGGGATTAGTAAACGTAATCCCGAAAAAATCGGGATTCAAATTTTTATCTAAGAGAAATCATACACTTCACCAGCAAGATGAAGGCTACTAAATCGAGACATTCTCGCCGAAATCTGGACGCTTGGAAACAGTGGCGTAACTACTAATTGGCGAGCTTAAGCGACGCCTAGGGGTTAGTAACTGTCTAATCTATGCATACATATATACAGTACATATATGTCTTTCAAATTGTTATATTAACATTTCCCTACCGGTGATGTATTTACTACACTTCGACTCGAATAATGGGAATATCGATATGAAATATAATAGATACGGGCTTCAGAATTTTTGTATTTCTCCGTAATATAATTACGAATCACATCAAAGTATTATAGTATATAAGTATTCATCTGCAGCG
Organism: Stenopsyche tienmushanensis; assembly: GCA_008973525.1. Lineage (NCBI taxonomy): Eukaryota > Metazoa > Arthropoda > Insecta > Trichoptera > Stenopsychidae > Stenopsyche > Stenopsyche tienmushanensis. The sequence goes on from WACJ01000462.1 coordinate 34,765, forward strand.
ATGGAAATAAATAATTTGTCGGGAAATCGGGAATTTTGCGAGTTTTAGTCCGTGTCTCAGCAGGAAGGAATTTTATCAGTCACATTGATAGTGTTATGCGAAAATGGGGGCTCACGCGGTCATCAATTCGAACTAGCATTTAAATATCTGATGACGATAACACCAACGAGTGTGGAGGCTGAGCGTGCATTTTCAGCAGTAAGTTTCCTTCTAAAATCCAATCTACATAGAATGAAATTCAATTCAAACACAACAATATTTTTGCATCGATCTAAACTAGAGCATCAATTCATGATATCCTGGAATTATATTTCTAAGAGGATTATTATGGGGATTAACATAATGATTTGCTTCCACGAAATTTGAATTGTGACCACATCTTATTTCGATGCCACGACGCATTTTGACATCTGCGCTGTGGTCATGAGTCACAAAAATTCTCGGCTCTAATCCCCATATTAATCCATGAACATTTTTAGACGGCATGTCAGGATATTCTTGGGACGCTTTCCCACAAAACCGAGCTATCGTAGATTTTCATCGACCATCATTATCGGAGTCAGATTTTTATCTAGGGCCATAGATCATACGACACATTTTTTACGCTGGAAGACGGGCGCAGACCCCGGGCGCCCGAATGCGATGTCGGATGGAGATAAGACTTGAAGGGACTCATTTTAAACGATTCGAATGAATTCATTTTCGCATCACGCGCACATACATCCTTTGGTGAAATTAAAGCCTGCTATGATTTTATCTCCGGCGGCGGTTATTAAAAGATGGGCAGAGCCATGTGTTAGAGCGGCTGCCCTTTTATTTCTTAATTATTATCCGCTCACTGAGATCCTTTATTTAACATGTTTGAGATTGCCATAAGGCGCTCATAAAGTATAATTTTTATTGCGTTTAAATTGCATGTGTACTAATTGGGACTATGAGAGGCTCAGATATCTGATGGGTCGCTTAATTGAACCGGCCGTTCATAAAAACATTTTTGAATTAGCATACAAATATTTTATGATGTTAAAAAAACAATCATATATACAATAATGGGATGGATTCCGCAAAAAAAACTGATAAAAATAATTTCAGGACTTCTATTTTAGTTTATTAATTTAGAGTTATTGCGTAATATCATGCAAATTAAGGGTCCAGTGGAAGTTGTTTTTCAACAGTCTTTTAAAACCTAATTTTCTCATATCATTATAAATATGATTATGTATTTGATATCAGCTACTTTAAAGAGCGGCTTAACGAAATTATTTCCAATGAATTCCATGCGATTTAAACGCGATGTTATTCGGTCACAGAAATAATGATTTTAACTGTGGCTGTCAATCACTGAAGTCTTCATAAAACCAAATTCAAGTCAAAAACAAAGTCGTACATCCTGTTAAAATAAAAAATAGCCCATAAATTTAAATATGGTGGCGGCTCGTGTTGTTATATTGGCCCTGCCCTATTTGGAGTAACCATTGTGCGGCAACGACTTATTAGATTTCGCCCGTCCTAGTTTGTTTTCGTCGATAACGACGGGCAGGATTATTAAATTATAACCCACAATCCTCCCCCCCAAGCTAATAAAAATTAACATCGTCGCATAAGTGACTCTTCGCTCTGATCGTCGTCGTCGATCCCTCCCCAACTAATTTAAGCATTAAAAATGTACATCCCATTATTTATCAAATAAGGGTTGCCACAATGTTATACAGTTCCTATAAAAAATCATTTTTAGCTGTTGAGGAGCATCGACATACATGTATGTCCGAATTCTCATGTCCCAGAAAGAGCACTCTTGCACATTGAAGCTCGGAGACAGACAGAGATAGAGAGAACTTAGCGCAGTTCGGGAGACTGAGACGGAGAGCTTCCCTGCATGCATCGCATGATTGTATAGATCGGTAAGCCCAAATTTATCGACTTATAATGATTGCGATTTCAAGTGTGTTATTTGTTTACGCAAAGAAATGACCGAATATTGTGTGTTATCGAGAGTGTTTGTTTATTTAACTGCTTGCCGTTCTTCGCTGCGCGTTGAATGAGTCTTTGTCCAATTATCATTTCCTTCTAAAGGAGGAGCAAATGAATCGATTTTTTGTGCATTGTTTATGTAAAGAAATGACGTGATCTTGTATGCTATCAAATGCTTATTTACAATTAACTCTGCCTCGAATTGAAGATTGTTTTACGCTGATTAGGAGCTGACAGAAAGTAATCAGTGTAAAGCGATTATGACATCAACGACTTCATCGATTTTAAATTTGCTCACTAACGAAAAGGTTAAAGATCTATACAATCGCACGATGTACGCAACATACTGTCTCCATCTCTGACTCACATTCACAACCTCCGATCTGCAGGACACTCTCTCCGTCTTTGTTCCTCTTCAAATTCAATGTGCAATACACCCTCAATCTCTGTCTGTTTCTGAATTCAACGTGTAAAAATGCTCTTTCTGAAAAACTGGAATTCGGACACAACATTGTGTCTTACCGCTTTAAGGGCTTAACACATTCCCGTCGGGTTACGCATATGTCGTTGGACGCTAGCGATGCACTTGTGTATCTTTAGAAGTTACATACGATGAAACTACAATTATATTTGAATTAAAAGTATTTAAATAAGTTATATATAAGTAATTAATAAAACCATTATTCGATGGAGATCTTCTTTCCAATGTGTTGAATCAAATATACAATAGATACGCCGCTTCGAAACTGCTTTGATACATATTCCGAAGGCAACGAAATCGAACTGTGTTAAAGTGAGGATGAAATTGAGATTTCAGAAGATGGAAGAGATGATTTTCACGATAAAACACAACTATCCAAACACTGACGTGCAAAAAAGTTTACCCTAATATACGGAGGAAATTTATAGACATTAGCGTACCATACGAAAATATTTCAATTAATTCGTTCAAAAGCTCAATGTCAATTTACAGAATATTATAATGCGCATAAATTTACCATGAAAATGTTAAAATTATAAATATTTAAAAAAATCGGTAAACTAGTTTTAAAAAAATACGCGATCGAATAGTAAGACGCCTTTGTGATTGGAACGGTTCGAAAAAAAATATGCCCAAAAGTTGTATAGAAAATAGACTTCATTGACGTTTAATGTATGCAGTATCCGCTGTATAGACGATATCGGGTTTAAATTGACCCAAGTCATACAAAAAGAAACAAATCGAAACTACATTTATTCCTCCGACGACTTTAATGAGTTTCAAGTGCAGGAAAAACGATCACTATATCGCAAATTATAGTTCTGTCTTATCCCCAAAGACGAGCGAATGCAAATTCATCCCCAAGATGTCGCCATGCACAAAAAAATGCAAAGATCTCCATTGTTCGTCTTCCCCGGGATGGTGTATTTATGGAGTAAAAAAAATAATTCGGGCACTCGAATCGCATAGTATCCGAAGAGAGGGTTTTCTTTATTCTCAAATGCGAATCTTCATGAATAGGAAGGTAGGGCAATCAGCTATTTGGGGTTTTATAATGAATCAAATAGCTGAATGGCATCTCCTAAAGCTGGGGGAGCTTGGGAAAGGGTTTTAGCCGAGCGGACTTAAAAAAAATTACCATACCGAGTAACCTAGAATTCCCTCAGGAATTTGCGAGTAATTTTTTGCTGCTCAAGCCGCAAAAACTATGCTGGAAATGTTTTTTTTTATAAACGCTCTGCAGAAAGTATTTAAATTTCTTCTTTGCGAGAGCAGGTGCAGAAATTTTTTAAAATATCAAGAAATGCCCGCAACATGTATCACAATTTGAGTATAAGTTTCTAGGATAATTTTAACTTTGTAAATTAATACGGATTTCAATTTTATACAATGAAAAAGATTTTTGGACGCTCAAAATTTTGCATTAAAGTAATTAAAATTTCAAGTAACTTTATAAAAGCTGGCTCAAATTAAACTGCATTTACCGTAGACTTTGGTTCTAAATGAATAATTTTGTGTGTATAAAATCATTGTTTTATATGTTAGTAAATCCACCACTATTGGAATTATGCATATGCTCATTACAGATAATGGCTTTCTACCCTTAAAGGTAGCGTTACTCATTTTGCGCCATAAAAATGCATTCATCAACAATCATCAATGCATATTAAAGAGCCTTTGGATCGAGTCGAATGAATGTTTAAAAATATGTTTTCTTTGTTTCCAGGGAATCGTTTTTCAATACCCTCGATTATGGCCCATCGAATGAGCGATATCCCAGGATAAATGTTTGTTTCGATGGCGTTTACAAGAGGCGCCATTATTGCCTTGAGACACTTCAACCCCATAGCGACAAGTCGCCAACAACACGTCATGAACATTTTTCTGTGTAATTTCAACAATTCGTTTATGGGCACATCATGTCATTATATTTCGTCGGCGTCCCCACGTTCAGAGCAAAATAACCCCTTGACATCTCAAGTGCCGACATGCAATATACTAGCAAGGAAGATATCAATTTACACATATAAAGAAAGTGAAGTCGGAATTTTTCGCGAGGGTTGAAAATGGCTTCACCAAAGACTGGTTGCCCTGCATTGTACTATTATCCAAAATGATGTCAAAATTCTGCAATTCAAGTACGGCTGCAGATATTTGAACTTTTTATCGTGACAATCGGAAATAAATTATTTCCCGGAATTGTTATACTTGCGTGTAGGCGAAGGGCATACTTATCGGACTATGATTCATACGAATTGGATTCAAATCAACATAAGTGCTTACAAAACCCCCCCAAAGGAGCTAGATCTAGTTTTAAACGTAGAAATAAAGTCGATTTTAATGCTGGTTCATAGTTTTATGCAAGGAATTATTAATGAATCAGTTGAAAATACATACAACTGGTAAGATTTAGCCTAATATTGTTCGCAACATTTGAATATTATAATTAACTCCCAATGAAAGAATGATGAGCGAGTGGATGTGTATTGCGCATGAGTTATCTGGGTAGGGTCTAAGTATATATTTTTATTAACGAGAATTGCTCTCACCCTGAAAACAGATCATTTTGGTATCTTAAATCGTTGCATAAATCCTATTAATCAAAATTTCAGCTTGTGATCTTAAATCAATATTATGCCTTTTATACATTCAGTCATGTCTTATACGCATTAATATTTTCAACTGTACATTTATTTACATGTCCTGTACATGTCTAAGAAGAGCTTAATAAGACGAATTAAGAGCAAATATTACAGTATTATAAGAATACAATCACACAAATTCTACATAATAATTATAAATTAGGTCACATATTATATCAGCATAAAAATCAACCATCTCTTTGGTGTAAGACGTGAACTAAATCGATATTTTCGAACCGATTTCGTTCGACAAAAATCACTCTAAAGAGTGTGAAAATGATTGAATTATATATTATTACCATATTTATTATTGAATGAAATTACAAAAACGATTCCCCAAAATCAAGTTTTGACACAGAGAGAAGGCAGTTTGCGAATCGAATTTAAAATCTGTATGAAATTTAAAAAAATACTATTTTAACACGCAAATATTATTTTTGTGCGATTCATGACCGGACCATGAATAGCTAAGAAGCCAAAAAAATAGCGGGTAGATATCTTGAAGAGTCTTCAAAGGCATGCCTTTGAAGAAAGAGCTATTTCTAATGCATATATACGATTTTGAGAGCAGAAAAGGAAAGTCAAAGGCTTCTAGTACTTTTCTAGAAGTAAGAAAAAAATATCTCACTGAAGGGGGTTCCTAAATGTATTCTAAAATCACGATAAGTAGAAGCTTCCGTGACCGACGTATTTGAATTGTAAAGCGACGACCTTACTTGTATATATTTTGCGTGGAGTACCAAACTGATTGGGGAGGATGCAAAGGGTGGAAATAGAGCAATGTTTCCATAAATAAATATGTGCCGTATAATAACAGCATGAATTTCATGTGGATTGTCTTTTTTTGTGTCTGGAAAGTTGATTTTTTTTTTTAAATTAGTCGGATGGAAGAATCGGCGCTCTTTTAAAAGCTATCAAATTACACCTTTTCTCGAAAGCATTACGAGAACGCATCAATATACATGGCATAAATCGAAGGCTGAATTTCTATGGAGTCTGAATTTATATAAGAGACTTTTGAGAGTAGTCGTAAAAATGCACTCAGCCCTAAGATTTAATTACGGTTTCAAGATCCAAGCTGACTAAGAGCTTTTATCGAACGTGCCTATCGCTTGCATACAATATAAAATTAGTACGGCCATACGCTTCTATACGAACAAGCATCTTCAAATTCAATAAAGCTTGCTAATTTGGTCAAGATATAAGTAGAAGGCGTATTTTGATTTTTTTTAAATTATGATTTTCCTACTGAAAAGTGTATTACATACTATATTACAATAAAAATCATTTATTGAAATAATTTTAAATGTGCACATTAAAGGACGTTTCTACCTTGTTGTGACTGCCCCTATCGCAGGTACCTCAACTTTTTTATTTCATCGAAAATTAACAAAAATGCGGCGTTTTTTTGTAAAAGAGAGAGAAAAACACACATTTTTTGCACCATAAATGAGGTGAAATTATAAGTTAATATCAAAATATCAACAACTTGGGGGCACCGACGATATCCATAATAGTGCTAAATATTGTGTTAAAATTTGAAGTTGATACGCCCAGCCATTTTTTAAAAATCACCTGCGCCAGGTGCAAAAATGTCGTTTTGAGAAAAACGCGTTTAAAGCTTTTTAAGATGAAAAGTCATAGAAAATTTACCTTTTCGACTAATCAGCAATGCCTGAATCATACAAGGTACCTTCTTCTTCGTCGTAGACTTCATCTTTAGCCGCTCTAGCTTCTCTCCTTGCGATTTGAGCGGCTTTTGAAGCAGAGGAGCTGCGTTGGTTTTGAGCGCTGTACGAGCGGATTGTCGCATTCCTTGGCGAAACTCAAGCTTCCAGGGCCAAGGGAACAGCCCATGACTTCCAATATCTTAAGTATTGGTTTCTGACCTTCATTAAATATGCAAGCTGCAGTATAGGAGGCAATTTCTAAACATTTTTGCCGCAAAAAACATGTTTAGGTGCCAAATGCAAGCATTGAAACATTCGTTGTCATTTTGCGTGTTGGAACCTAAGCATAAAAGTTCATTTTGTCTCAGCTCTTCATAAATTGGCTTCAAAATGTCTTGTGGTTTGTTATATTCATCTGTATCTTCTTTGCATTGCACACGCATTGCATGCTTTAGAGAAACTCGATTTTATGATGTTATCAAAGATTATATTGGAATGTTTTCCAATCAGTGATACAATGCCTAGAAGAGAAGAAAATCCTCTCTTGAACCACGAACCATCGCTAGAAACTGAGAGCTCTGATTTTCTGGAAAGCCAGCTTGTACATTTAACTCTTTTTCTTCTCGAACGGCTTTACGAATCACAACGTCGTACACAACGTTTACGCTTTCAGAGATAGATTTTATGATATTATAATATAAATTTACGTTAAAACTCTTGTCAATATCCATATATTTTGCAAACCAGCGCCAATCAATCGCATAACATACACGATCAGGCGGTATCTGCTTTGAAATCCGAGCGCGCGCAGTCAGATGCTCTCCGTTGGAGCGTTATAATTAGTCAACAAGATAGGAAACACCCAAACCGACTGTAGGATATCAATTCAAAGGATACAAACTATCGAAAAATGCAAAAAAAAACGATTTTTTAAACCGTCACTGGAATACCCCCCTTAAATATGATTGATTTTTTAAACTTTTTTTTATTTGCTAAATTGATTTTTAGTGAGTTTACTAAGGGATCTTTGTTTAATATAAAAATATTTTATAAAGTTTGGTTAAGTATGATAGTGGGAATGGGGGAAGCCACGTATGTCAGTGCGCGAGCGATTATATTTTTCACCATGGAAGTCCTAAGTCCTGAACAGTTAATTTGCAGCAAAAATATTAGACATATTTTTACTTTGTATAGTATTGTGTATAGTTTGACCTACAATTAAGAAGAAATATTGAATAATAAAAAAATAATGAGCAATCGAAGAAAAGCTTGTGTTATTGCAAACATTTTTTGTAGTTTTTTGTTCATTAAATAAACACTTCTAAATATTTTTGGATAATTGTAGTCTATACAATGAAAACGTTTATTATACACGTGTCTGCCAAATTTTATAAATAATGCTCATCTAGGGCGTATGGGAGCACTTCCATGAGCTTTGAAAAAGTAGTTTAAATATAAATAAAAACACGTTTAAAGTCTGTCCTCAGCTTCGCAAAGCACAGCTTCTCCTCATCGGCCTATAACTTTGCGAATTTCATTTATATCGATTCGAAATTTACTGAACGTATTCTTAAGCATTTGTTCTTTCCGATACATGAAAATAAAAATAAGTTTTTTTTAACCAACAAGGTAGAAACGTTCCTTAAATTTTCATATGTATGATCCGGCCATATCTCGATATTCTTTGAGTTGTTTTATTTGGCGCGACACGGATGTTTTGTTTTAGCACCGCGTCTAAAATAAAATAAAACCGAAGGGGTTGAGGATATCTATATAGCACGTGCGCTTTGATGAAATTTACGACCTGACATATCCCCGTAGGAAATCAGCATCTGTACACTAATGTGTAAAAATAATATCAATTTTATTTTACCCTTTCAATGCGACGCAGAATAAACATGTTATGCGGAGGAGCGGGACGTCGACCCTTAATTGCATTAAATAGCGCGACCCTTCGAATATATGCGCCGTGACGTAGAAGTGTACCGGTGCCCTCGGATCCGGTGGATTAGAGTCCCATCTTTTTGCTGTCAGATGCATTAGGGGTTGATTCATAAATAATTTCGTCTCGGCGACAAATCTCTAATTGTATAATACAGCAAATCGCAGCTTTTGTCGTGCACCTGATCAAAGAGATTATTTAAATTGATTTTTTTGCAGCCATTTGCAGAATGAACATCTGGCACATGCGAATTAAATTTTGGGCTTGATTCATATATGCATAAGCCAATGTAAATAACGTTAGATTTTTATTACTCGATAGCAGTAAAATACTGTAAATCTATCCTTTAATTTGAGAGGTTTCTAAGCTTTTAACACGACCTTAATCGATTTAAAACTTGGCATTTTAGGGATTAATTCAAACCTTGAATAATCTCAAAAAGTTATTGAGAGATTTTGCGTGTGTAGGAATATGTATAAATAACAAGATTTGTAATGCTTTAATGTGTTTTAATTTTTTGTATCATAAGCTTGATTGAGCATTGTAAAAATTTCTTTTACACGTTTTTTTCATGAAGTGTTCTTATTATTCGTTCATAAATTTGCAAATTAACTCATTTCGGTCCGTTTAAGAAAAAAAAAACGCATGTTTAATAAAGCATTTAACGCGAAAAATAGTCCTTAAATGTTACATAGATTCAAACTTTTGCTGCATTATTGAAATTATGTTTATATTGAGAAATCATGTTTTATGATTGACTTAGGACTTTTGATTTGACTCTTTGAATTTTTTCACGCTGTATCTCTCACCACAGATTGAAAACCACTGTTGTATTAATGCAATTAGGTACTCTATTGAAACGAAACTAAAAGCTGGTTTAAGAATTACAGAACGACACCTTATGACATAGCGGTCTGGAATATGTTAAAAAGCTGTTTTTGCTTGACAATATGTATTATTTTGTTAACGATTATAGTCTTACTTTCATATTTAACACATATTGAAATATTAAGAAAAAAAATCAGTCCCTCGCCACAAACGATTCGCGAGCAAAATCAAACAAAGCCGTTCAGATAATTGAAATTATGCACCGACTTTTCATCCCGATGCTATGTATTCTTGTGGTTTCTTTCATCTTTATGACTCTCAACCAAATAGCCCAAGCCGCAGACACGTCCGAAACAATTTTGCTGTTTGGTTGTGAACAGTTTGAATATCCATATGTGGGAACCTTCATTAAAATATCTTTGTGCGCCCATCGATGCGCTTTGAATAGACAACTCATTAAAGTAAAATAGTTTTAAAGATAGCTGTAGCTGTAAATATCTACTAATAGTTTTTAGATAGGCTTGGATGCTTAATCTGATGTATTTACAGGTCATACAGTAAGACAAACGGATGAAAGATAAAGACGATATTTACATAATAAGTTACAGATTTCAGGTGTATTGTTTATGTTTACTTGAAGAAATTTTCAAATATTGTGTGCTATCGATAGTGCTTATTTATTTGAATACAAGTTTTATACACGTTGCGACGGTCTTGGCAGATAAGTGGATTTGTACAAATAATAAGTGGTGGACATGGAAATATAGCATCTAAGTTTATGATGATTTAAAATTAGCTCACTACTCAAAGGGTTAAACTTTGCGACGATTTGACCATTCATTTTTTACGCAGTTAGTAATATGGACACATGCAATTTTTAAAATTTTGAAAAAAAATGCCAGATTTAAAAACAATTCCGTTCGCTCATCGCCCTATACACACTCAAATAATAATGGTTGTAAATTGCACTAGTGTTGATTTTAGTTTTTTTAATGCACATTCGCATAAAAAAGATCTGCATAAAAAAAGTCCTAAGTGTATTATAGTAAGACAATTTATAATCTTTCTTTGGAAATTTCTCTTATAGAGATCGGTATTGTGGCTTATAAAGAAGATGAAGAGTACTAGTGGGTTAATTTCTAGACTATTTTTTCTTTTATTGAAAAACTTTTATCAAATAAAAAACCAGTTGGAATTTAAAAAAAAAATGCAAACCCAGCGAATGTTTCGTGTGCATAAGTAATAAATTTAAGTTGATATGTAAACGGTGACTTCAACATTCAAACAGTAAAATATATTGATATAACCTCGTACAGTTAGCATAATATACTAATTTTCTTCGGCCACTTCATGAGTTTGATTTATAGCCAATGAATCATCAGCGTATAATTTTGACCGCACGAAGAAAACATGTTTTCGCTTTTTCCGCCCGTTTTTCATGCGGCGCTCGAATATCCCAGATCCACGGATTGAATGCTAGCATTGAGGGGTTCTAGCAAAATTATAAGTGATTTATTTATTTCTACATTATGGCCACAAATAAAGCCTTTATATGTGTCAGTTGATCGCAATAAGCCCGCGCGAAGCAAAGCTCCGTGACAGATATTATTCATATTCAATGACACATGTGACCCTTTTTTGCCCCCACGCCTGGAGTCCACCCCTCACTTTCTAGCGGGATAGGGGATTGAAATCGCGAACTGTAAAAATAAACATTCGCATAAATACGCAAACATGCATGCATCCAAGAGTGTCTTCTTTCCTTTCTTGAAGACCGGAAAAATCAAAGAAAGGAGGCGGGGGCGAAACATAAAAGGTGGTTGAATACGAGGCAAACTTTCTACATATGTGGATTCCTGAATGCCTTATAAAAAGCCAGCTTGCATCCTATGGTGAATCAATGGGAGCTAATAAAATATATTATTTTTTACGATCATATTGCCTTTTCATATATTTTGAGTAAGTTTTATATTTTGAAAATTTGTCATTTAAATGTATTTATTCCTCAAATATTGATCATCGTTAATATAACATATACAACTTATTAAAAACACCTTGTTATCAGTTGTGATTACGACACTTTTGGAGCTTTGTTTAACATTTTTATAATATCTAGAGTCATTCCTTGGGAATAAAACGACATATAGACCAGTGTTCCCCAATATTTTTAGATCTGCGGACCGGTAAAAAAAAATTGTGGACCACTAATACTGAAATAAAAATGATTATTCATGTCCCTCTCTGTCTCCCGAACTGCGCTACGTTCTCTCTCTGTCTCTGTATGTCTCCGAGCTCAATGTACAAAAGTGCTCTGAATAGTAAAGGAAGGATCCCAGGCCCTGGCATAGTACTCCTTTAGGGGTTAAAGATGGATATTAATCTTCCACCGATATCCAAAACTGAGGCAATGTTAATGTTTTGCGTCTGGATATCAGAGTAACATCCGAAGACAACTCTATTAATTGTCATTTTTCTCCACTCGTAAGAATTCATGAAATGATGTTCTTCATGTAGGGATTATTAATCTAAAGATTTCCTTTACGAGGATTCTCATTTTCGGGGTAGTAGTGATGATTTTAGTACCAATGCCTTCTAGTGTTGACTTATCATATTTAAAACATCTCTTCTGTTGCAGCAATTAAAAATATCTTGCAAAAGTGAAAAGATTTGTAAATCCTCCGGTTGTACGTGACAATCCCAAAGAAACAGCTTCTTTTTAAATGCATCGATCTTATTTCTCAGTATTTCTCATAGACCAAATATATCCGCCATTTATGCGAGTTTACTCATTCATGATTTTGGATGAAAATAAAAATGGTTTTCAATATTTTTACTACTTACCTTTCGTGCGGTTTCCTATCGCACGTATCATAATAGTATGTAGTTTCATGTCTTCCTCCGGCATTTTTGGGGTTAGAGCAAACCGTGCAGTTTTTATATTTATTGGAATTTTTGTATATAAAAGCCCGGTCCCATCCAAAAGTTGTTCCTTGTCTCCTGTAGATGATCTTCCCGGCTGGACTTTAATACCCGAAAATCTCCAATGAGTTCAATTAACAACTTTTGATGGAATTTTTGAACATTGTCGGTAAAAAACCAAATCAAAATAATTTATAACACTTGAAGAAGAAATATTCACATGTTGTTCTTTGTCGACATATTGTAATTAAAGAAATTCTGAACCCCGTGTCTATTATATGTCATATCGATATTCCCATTATTAGAGTTGAGTTGTGGTAAATACATCATGATGAAGAAAAGGTTAACTTGACATGATGGAGGTCCTATAGAGGTGTTAAACATGAACAATCAAGCTTATTATAATATTGCTTCTCAAAAAAGGACGTATATATTTATTAAATATTGAATTCATAGCATCCATACTAATTGATATTTTGCAATCAACATGTCTTTTATTAAAAGAAAAATCACGTCTGTAGATTTTTCTGTAGTATTAGGTTATCCCATAAGTCTCTTTCGCAAATGAACTTAGATCTAATCATAGCCATGGTTGAAGAAAACCCGCGATATATTGTTCGCGAAATAGCTAACAAGTTAAAAATTCCACGAACATCCGTCCATAATCATCTGACAAAATTGGGCTACATCAATCGTTCAGATGTGTGGTTTTCTCCAGAACTGACTGTCTCAAATAAACTTCAGCGTATTACAACATGCGATCTTCTTCTCCAACGACATAATAGCCAATCTTTTTTGAAGAGACTTGTCACTGGATACGAAAGTTGGATACTCTATGAGAATATCCAAAGTAAACGGTCTTGCACCAAGGGTACAGAAGCTTTAACTCTAGCTAAACCTGGCTTACATCCAAAAAAAGTTTTGCTATGCATTTGGTGGGACTGAAAGGGGGTAGTTTATGATGAGCTACTTCAGCAAGGTGAAACGATCAATTCAACAAAATATTGTTTCCAACTAGACAATCTAAATGATGCAATTGCCAGAAAATGGCCAAAATTAACGAACAGACGAGGCGTTGTTTTTCATCACGATAATGTCAGGCCTCATGTGTCTTTGCTCATCAGAAATAAATTATTATCATTTGACTGGGATCTTTTAGCTCATCATCCATACTCTCCTTCAGATTATTATTTATTTCTTTCATTGAAAAATTCTTTACACTGTAATTTTTTTAATTAAAATAATGATATAAAATGTACCTTTATCAATATTTTGCCAACAAACCTGGAAAATTTTGGCAAGAAGGCATTATGAGGCTTCCGGAGAGATGGAGAAAGGTAATAGAAAATAATGTATTATATATTATTCAATAAATTTTGATGTAATACAAATTATTGTTTACTTTTTTCTTAATATGAAAACGAAAGAAACTTATGGGACACCCTAATATATTTGCAGGTTTTTTTTTTAATTATTCCCTTTTTTATCATGATTCAAATCAATATTTTAAAATTGTAATGTACGCGTGGCAATTGATGCTTATGAAAGGGAACAAAATTTATCCGACAGCCCAATAAATACATCCATTAAAAAGTTAATCATGCACATGAAGAGCACATCGCTACCGGTAATAACTGGTTGTAGCCGGATGTTCCAAATTTTATTTTCGGGAATGACATTTATATACGCACTGCAGATGTAAGAAATTTTAAATTTACAGCTTTTTGAGTGTGCAAGTAATACCACGGGTGTATTACACCCCATCGCAATAAATTGTTCGACATGGCTTCCCTAACTGTTTTATGTGCGTTTCTTATTCGGGTGACTCGGTGCGCACATCATCTCCAACATCGCCACCAAAACGTTGGATAATAATGTATAAGATACGTTAGTCTTAAAAAATCCCATCAAATAAAGTGTCAATTTTGACAGAAATATTTTCCTCGACTGAGCGAAAGCACTCCACTCTAATGTTTTCCTACTTTTTGTTTCGCTTCCTCGTCTTATGGCCGATATCGGGTGTCCAATGCAGGAAATATGTCGCTTCGGCGATCTTTATTTTTTTTAAAACATGATTTTATCGTATCAGGTTTTATGCAAGTATTTGGCGGTAGTGACATGTGTCAAAACAACGGTATCGCCTAAATCTGGGTCTTAAGGGCTGAGTGGATATTTTACTCAACCCCTAAGTTTTAAATGCTTCCATATGCGCACTAATCATATTTTTTGCCCTAGTCATGACTAACATTATCTTCCGCCATCAATAAAAATAATCTCATCGGTGGAAAACATACTAAGCGATATAATTCATTCTTTTGAACTGCTTTTGGAAGAATGCCATCTCAAATAATTCCAATGCCAAACAAGAAAAAAATGTTTTTACGATATGTTAGTAAATAAACATAGTGTCAAAAATACTAAGTAAATATATTTTATTATATCTAAGATTATCTTATAATTTTTACAATGAATTTTATATTAAAAAAAAAATGATTTAGATGAACTTAACTCAGCGATTTAAGCCTTAACTGCTTGACTACAATTATTTTGTAAATAAAATCTATCTAAAAATTAATCATAAGTGGAAGGTAAAGAAAAAACACCAAATGCAATATTCGGCAAAATAAGAAAAATATATATATATTAGGGGGACCTAAAAATACCCGCGTATTTCGAGACCTTATATTTGAGCGAGCGTCAAAACACATGCCATGCTTTGTTGGCAAGACAAAGAAATGTAGTGTACTCTCGATTAGGGAATCCAATCCCGGGATCCCGGACAGTTTTAGCTACTTAAGAATCCCGGGACTAGAAAACGTAATCCCGAAAATTTCGGGATTGAAATTTTTATCTAACAGAAATCGTACACCTCATCAACACGTTGAAGGCTATTAAATCGAGACTTTTTTGCCGAAGTCTGGACGCTTGGAAACAGTGGCGTAACTACTAATTGGTGAACTTAAGCGACGCCTAGGGGTAGTAACTATCTAATCTATGTATACATATATATAGTACATGTATATCTTTCAAATTGTTATATTTATCTTCCCCACCGGTGGTGTATTTACTACACGTCGACTTTAATAATGGGAATATCTCAATGAAATATAATAGATGCGGGGTTCAGAATTTTGGTATTCCTCCGTAATATAATTACGAATCACATCAAAGTATTATAGTATATAAGTATTCATCTGCAGCGACGGAAATAAATAATTTGTCGGGAAATCGGGAATTTTGCGAGTTTTAGTCCGTGTCTCAGCAGAAAGGAATTTTATCAGTCACATTGATGGTGTTATGCGAAAATGGGGGCTCACGCGGTCATCAATTCGAACTAGCATTTAAATATCTGATGACGATACCTCCAACGAGTGTGGAGGCTGAGTGTGCATTTTCAGCAGCAAGTTGCCTGACTTCTAAAATCAGATCCAGACTAAATGACGAAACACTAATGTTTAATGTTAATGTTACTTCGGGCATATTTTCAAAATAATATTTTAATTTCTTACTGTTTTTTTTTTAAATTGTAGTTTTATCTTTTATTAAATAAATAAAATTCTTTGGCCTTCAAGTGATTTTTTATATTGAACAAATGGACTTATTAGTAAATTTTGATAAAATTTATCAATGTAATTTCTTAAAATATTGAAAATTCCAATCCCGGGATCCCGGGACTGGTCCCTGGATTGTCTAATGAAATCCCGAAATCCCGGGATCGAAATTTTGGCTGGGATTGGATTTCCTACTCTCGATTATCCGTACCTGAAAAAGATTTTTTTTTTTCAAAAAAATATTTTATTTATTTATTTTTGATACTCGGATAATAAGGCAATTCCCGAATAGAACTGGGGTATTATATACAAAGCGATAAGGATGATGCCTGTATCTTATCTACCGAAACAAACGCCTGTTCTCATGTTTTTATTACCTTGGTTTTTAAGTCAACCGAGCAAGAGCTTAAGAAATCTTGTTATACGAGGCAGAAATCACAATCACGATCTTGGAAGATATTTCGACAGTTGTCATCTGGAAGACATTATAGAAAGATGTTCGTAAAGTTGACATTTGCAAGGACTTCTATAGCAATCAATTTGTAAGGATATCTAGTGAACGCAGCGATGAACGAGTTAAATAAATAAACACTCTCGATAGCACAAAATGTTCGATCATTTCTTTGCGTAAACATAAACAATACACTTGAAATCGATTAATTATATAATTCACACATCATTGAAATTCGCTCGCAAATACGCGATCATCCTACCATACAGGTTAATAGTGAGTATTCAAATTATGAAATGAAAAATTGTATTGTAAATATGATATTATAATCGAAACCAAGTAGAAATTTGATGATTTGGATTATGCTTGTTTTCCAGTTTTCCGTGTTTGTCCTCCCCGGCAGTCCCCCGGATAATCGAGAGTCTACCGTAGTCTCATTTTGAACAGCATTGTAACCGATGATAAAATATGGCACATCTACGACACAGTATTTTAACACCAAGCTAAACCTTTTCCGACATGAAAAAAATTTAATTTGAAATGAAAAAGGTTTAACGTGGCGTTAAAATACTGTAATATGCAACGAATCCGTGACTATGTAAACGAAAAATCAATGACTACGAAAAGAACCCCTAATTACAATGCCTAAGCCCGAATCGACAACAAAAATGGTTCTTTTCGTTATGGTGAAATATGAATTCGCTATGAATTAATTAAACCATGAGACACTATGACTGTACAGCGATTAACTTCGATAATTACAAGTTTTTCGTATTTATTCAACAAAAAGAAAACGATAACGTGATAATGTGCGCTCTTATAAAACCAAATTCATACTAGTTAACGAATTGATTTTTAAAAAAATGATGATGTATCTTGTACATTCGATTTATCAACATTTGCAAGTAAACATATTTATGCGATAATTTTGTTGTATTGCGCCTGTATATGCCAAAATATATTTTTAATTATTGGCGTATTTATGTTTATAATTTTTTAGCACGTTAAGAATTTTATGTCAGTAATTTTCGTGATATTTTCATAATTTATGATAGGAAGAATTATCTGAGATGTCCCATCAAAATTGGGGTACATACTCTATTGAATTCGATGTTCTCGAGTGGGTCGCATATTTATGGCATACGAATTTCGCCGATTCGCGATAAGGACTCTGCGGTAGCATTTCTGCGAACATTGATGTCCTGCAGATACGACCCAAGAGGTGTTTTCATTCAACAACCGTGTTTCACAAAGTGCCTTTGCCATACAGACGTCAATCACCAAAACGTCTTCATTAAATCGCATAGAAATGAGTGTCAATCAAAGTGACTGGCGAGGAAGTAATGATATACCGCAACGATTTTTAATTCATGTCCGATAAAAGGTAAATTGTTAGATAACATCGCAGATATTTAATTGTTGTTCAGAGCCTTCCAACGGACAACGGTGGGAGAAAGTGTCTGTCCGTCCGGCACTCAAAGACTTGTCTTTGAATGTTATCTCATCAACATAATAATATATGTAGATTTTTGAGGATTGTACATCGGTCATTGATGTATTAAAAAATTTAAACGGGTTAATGATCTCCATCATTTGATGTTATTTTTTATATGCACCATCATCATCATCTCGATAAGTTCACAACCAATGTGTGATGACGTTTGCTATGGTAACTATTGTAATACTATGTGTTTATAATAACATGAACCGAGGCACAGACAGCTATTTTTTAGATATTCAACCAAACATTTCTAATCTGAATTATTATAAATTAGCGAATCACTTAAGTTCTGTGTAGATAATATCTGGGTTTTATAATTTTATAGATGTCTCTTCAATATAGTATTAAAATTGAACCGTTGAATACGTTGTCGAAGGCATGTACTATTTATTTATGAAACTGAGGAAAAACATCTTAATAAAACAGTTAAAGATGAGCCAAAGGAAAAAAATAGTACTTGAACAAATTAAAGGCAGCTTATCTGAAACATGAATTCCTTCGCAATGAAAGGATTAATTTGATGGATGGTCCTTTTCTATTTTTGTAGTTTGAGTAAACGTTTGGTGCGGGCACTCGTCCACCTTTTGAGTGCTAGTTAAATAGCCAATGAACATCGATAAATACGTAAATACACTACCTATCTCCGGGGAGCGAAACGCAGCCTCTCCCTGTTTACTACCGAACACAATGGCCAGCCCCGTTTTCTCGAATGGAGCCCGAGATAAAGCGGCAGATTGCGAATATAAAATGATGAAAGAGAATCGAGAGGAGTCATACGGAATTATCTTATCGAGGGAGTCCTTCAGATTCAATTTGACGATGACTCGTCGACATCCCTTGGACCGGGAGGCTCAAAGGGTTGCTGTGTTGACTTCCGTTAATGAGACAAAAGATTAGCATCATTTAAGCACACTGCCATTTAGTTTTAGTATCGTCTGCCGTAAAAGACGCGCTTATTAATGATAAGACGCTTTCATTGCGTCGTCTTCCTAGGTACATATATTTTATCGTGAAAATTTAGTTTTGTTAAAGAAATCAGTATTGAATCAACTTAATTGTTATTGAACCACAAAAACTACGATCACACACTAAGATATTTATTTAATCCGAAGAGAAGTCACAGTTAAGCAATTACAGGCGAGTTGAGGAGAACACATCTTTCCGCGGCCAAGACTATCGGTCGACTCTCCATTCTTCTTTCCTTGCCTACGCGCCGGAATTTCGCGAATTGCACTAACATGATGCAATGATCAACAGTAGTTTCATCGCAGAATTGTATATAGATAAAAATATATTTAAATCTAATTGTCGTACAAGTTTCAACTATACAGCCTTTTCATTAAAAAAATATTGATAATAATCAGTCTCGCCACAATTACTTCTTGTTTTTGGGAATTCTGATCTAACATGGATAAATAAGAGTCTATATATAGTCTGGATAAATATTCATCTATTGAGCAATTATCCGGATAATAATAGGTCATGACCATGAATGTTGTATATATATTGGAGACTGGTAATGGCGATATTATTTAATAGCATCAGGCAACGAAAAATCAATGACTTCGAAAAGAACCCCTAATTCCAATGCCTGAGTCCGAATCGACCACAAAAAAGGCTTGCCTCTTAAAATAATTGTCAATAATATTTCAATGATAAAAGTACACCCAAACACAAATACATGTTTGTTCTTTCTCGTTTTCTCGTACTCGTTATGTTGATTCGGAAACAAATACGTCGAAGCCTACAGCGTTGTTTTTGCAGACCTTGGCGTTTTTGCGGTTTTTCCTTTAACAGTTGATTGACAAGCCTTAAGGAATGTTAAAAGAAACAAAGACGGGGATCTATTTGTAGTTTAAGCTGTCTGCAAAAATGTGGTCGACAATTTAAAACTCCCTGCGTTTCCTATTGATAGTTCCGATTTGGGAAGCTTTGTATAATATCAAACCTTTCTCTCATGCATATCAAAGATCAAAATCTCTCCGTCAAGAAAGGCTATTGTATTTAATTCGGTACTCAAGCGGAAGGGCCTGTCAATCTGGAACGAGATTAAATATCTTCCATTATCTTATTCCACATCTAAGGCTTGTTAATTTCAAATTGATGTAATTTGACATCTTCGTATATATTAATAGGGCTCATTTGAAAATCGTTCTTGCAGGAAATACCAACATACAGGGAAACAAAAAGTTAATTTGACCAGCGCGTTTTATTATTCATCTGTGAATGATTTATTTAAATGCAAAGAATATAATTAATTATTTGTTATATTTAAAATAATCGAAGATCTACTTAATGTCTGGATTCTGTATATTTGCACATTTAAACCTCTTTTTACACTACTTTTTTGAGTGGCAATATTTTATATATATATTACTCATAGTATGGGAGGCACCAAATTAAATTTTCCACCCATTTCTACAAAGCCAATTTTTTGTTTCAGTCGGTGTTTATACAATGTAAATCAAAAAAGTTGCATTATATCAAGCTTTCAATGCTGCGGCATTAATAACAATGTTCAAAAATTGAATAATTATACATAACGGCATTAAATTATAATCTACAAAGCTGCTTTTTTGTCTACAAGCAGTTGATGTTAATTATTGTTAAATACATTTTGTCTACTTTTGATACAAGTTGGTAAAGGTTTCGGTAGATGTGACAGTATTGAAATATTAAGTACATATAATATTTATTATAAGCATTTACAACATAGTTTCAGTCTTGTAGATATCAAAATGGGACTGTTCCTAAAATACAATCGTGAAAATAAAGAGCTGAGAACGTACGCATCATGTTTATAACAACATTTTGAAATAATAAAGCCGTGTAAATTAAGTTTAGATTGTATTTTTCAACAGAAACGTTATGCTTTGGACATGAATTCGTGATAACGAATTGATAATGAATATAAAACGTGTACCAAAATTATTCATATTGTCTTATACCATACCTTTTTGCGATTCACTAGCGTGAACACGCTCGGTATACAATTTGTTTTGCGCATTGTTTTTTCGTCAAATGATACAAAATGACAAAGAGCCTCAACCATGACATATTCGTATTCGTTTTTGGCCGCATTATTTTTAATAAAATGTCGAGCAGATAGATCCCCGAAGATGGTACGTCAGCTCATGTCACGAGATGTCAACCAAAATATGGCCAATCAAAAGCGAATTATTCACGAACATCGCACGTCACGGGATCAAATCTAGTTTTGACTTCTGAAACCGATGTTTCAAATCTAATATGGAATCGCATTAATGTTGGCGAAAGAAATGTTACATCCACACGTATTCCTTCGTGACGAGACATGAATATGAAGGCAATTTATATAAAGCCAGACGTTTGCCAAACCAATAATTGTACATAAGCTTATATTTTAAATGAATAATATTTAATTAATTTTTTGTTACAGGTAATTGTTCTTGGAAATACTCTTCGAGGGATGGAAGATATTGATGTTGCAATACTAGGTATTGTACATATTTAATAAAAACACAAAGAACACCATGCCGTGACTAAAGGCGCTATAATTTATGAATACGAAGAAAAATGGAAAAGCTGGAAGTAAATTTATTTTATGATTGGATCCACAAATCGCCACTATTCACAAGTGTTAGGGAATTCTGCAAATTACGCCGAGAATGTACGCTCTTTTATCATTCGCCCTTCTTCTAGGTTTTAGTATATCCTACATATTTGTTAGCCAGGGAGTTCATTCCCTAATCTTTGGGAGTACCCATCTCGGTTTCTCGATAGACCCGTGCGGTGTGGGGTCAGGGAGATTATAAAAATTAATATTCACCTTGAACATCTAAAAATCACACTACTCTTTTCGGATATTTTGTACAGAAATCATTATTATACAATAATCGTTATTTAACCATATCGTTGACTGAAACCCCCATGGTTGTTTCGTTTGAAAAAAAATTCTCAAGTCGTGTTGTGAATGGTTGGTCCATCCAAAAACAAGTTTGTTCTACTTAGAGGGCGTCGCGATAAAAAAAATTGGCAAATGGGGGTCCGCGAACCATTTTGTCAAGAGGGGGTCCCCGCGTGCACTACTGATAAGTAGTTTAAGAAGCGCTGGTCTAGTAGTTTTCATACCATCGTTTAAAAACTTCACCATTCATCCAGACCTTTTTCTGATCATATTCAACCGGAAGACTTTTGATATTTTTAAAGAATCTGGGGTTCATTGATTTTCCAATGACAAATAGCGGCAGTCTGTGTCTGCCTGCTGCATTTGCACACATAATTATAGTGACAGATTTTTTACTAGTTTTGTATCCAAGTGAAATATTTTCACGTTTTGATGCTAAAGATTTGTTGGGTAATTTTTTCCAATTTAAATCGGTCTCGTCAGCATTGTATATAAACTCTTTGTTAAATCCTTCCTTCTCTACAAATAATTTCAATGTGTTTGCTAGTTTTAAAGGTCTAATCTCTATTTAATTTTGTATTAAAAAATATTGCTTTTTCACACAATATTGGACCAGATATTTGCTGTTCAGTTGATCATCTTTGTATGAACTATATAAAATACACTCTTCAACTTCTGTATTTCCTGATTTTTTCATAACTTTCCGCTCTGAGCTTCCATCTTCTGATATTAAACAATTAGTAAACTTCATAATATGGATGGACACAGTTCTCCACGTGCAAATTTTATATTTTTTGGTTTAAATTAAACAATCCGGATAATCGAGTTTATACTGTATTTGATTGATCTATCTAAAAATATTTCGTGGAAATTACCTTAACTCTTAATCAGAGTGTGTCTGTGAAGAATGTTTTTAAATATGTATAATATATGTAATTATAAGGAGTCTTTGATTATATTTGGAATTTTAAATACTAATTGCAAATTGTAGAATAAGATTGATAATCTATCGTGAATCTATGCTTCTGGCACAATCCTTTGATAAGATAATCGGTAAAATGTTTTTTTGCTACACAACCCGAATGCCATTCATTCTATTATGACAAATTGAAATTCGCACTCACAGCGGTCGATGTTCATGGGGGAATGTTTTTTATGATAAAACGTGCGTTACCAATTTGAAAAATGGATGTTCGGCTAGTGAATAAACTACCTTTAGGGTTAGACAACAATTACCTAACGCAAATTGTAGTAGAAGGAGCGAAGGGATCGGACGGGAGATAACATCATCGGACTACATGATAAATGTCCTTTCAATCTCATTCACATGTGTCTCTATGGAACGTATCTCGGAAGCGATTCGACGTTTCAATGCGGACACAAATACAAACCCAAAATTTGTTTTCATATTCGTGGGAGTGCCGGACAAAGAAATTGATGCCGAGAGGGGGTTCATGGTGTGTAGGAGAAAAAAAATCCCATGAAAAGACTTTTTTGGACGAGCATAATGGCGACCGCATCGGTATTATAGCCAATCGCTTAATAATTTCTATTGTTGGCGATCAGAACTCGAGGGATCTAAAAAAATTGGATATAAAGTAATTATAATAATTCATAGGTGTATGAAATTGATGGAAGTTTGAGTTTTGGCATACTTATATAATTTGCTTAATATCTTAAAATTTCGCTTAAAGACTCGTATCAAATAATGAATCGATTACTTCAAATGTGTACTGTCAACAATTAGAGAGATTGAAGATTAAAGTCGATGAAATTCGTTCAGAACTCAACAATAGGCATAACGTTAGCTTGCACCACGACATCGCGAGATTCCATTCAGTGAAAAATATTAGGTATTTGAATGGGACTTACTATGTATTGCATCTACTTTATTCCCCTAATCTCATTCCTTCGGATTTTTCTTTTCAGTATCAGAGTAGTTTTTGGATACAAAGAAATACAAATTTGGAGGATATAAAAAAATGGAGAAAAAGGAGATAAATTTGATCAAAAATTACTAATAAGTCCATTTGTTTAAAATAGATTAATAAAACACTCAACAGTTCAAATATTATTTTGAAAATATGCCCAAAGTAAAATTAAAGCATCGAGTGTTTCGTCATTTAGTTTGGATCTGATTTTGGAAGGCAGGCAATTTGCTACTGAAAATGCGCACTAAGCCTCCACACTCGTTGGAGGTATCGTCATCAGATAGTTAAATGCTAGTTCGAGTGAGCCCCCATTTTCGTATAACCCCACCAATGTGAGTGATAAAATTCCTTTCTGCTGAGACACGGACTAAAACTCGCAAAATTCCCGATTTCCCGACAAATTATTTATTTCCGTCGCTGCAGATGAATACTTATATACTATAATACTTTGAGGTGATTCGTAATTATATTACGGAGAAATACAAAAATTCTGAACCCCGTATATATTATATTTCATATCGATATTCCCAATATTAGAGTCGAGGTGTAGTAAATACATCACCGGTAGGGAAGTGTTAATATAACAATTTGAAAGACATACATGTACTATATATATGTAAACATAGATTAGATAGTTACTACCCCTATGCGTCGCTTAAGTTCATCAATTAGTAGTTACGCCACTGTTTCCAAGCGTCCAGACTTCGGCAAAAAAGTCTCGATTTAATAGCCTTCAACGTGTTGGTGAGGTGTACGATTTCTGTTAGATAAAAATTTCAATCCCGAATTTTTCGGGATTACGTTTTCTAATCCCGGGATTCTTAAGTACCTAAAATTGTCCGGGATCCCGGGATTGGATTCCCTATGTAAGAAGATACATTTTAATAAATTTAATTGATTATTCATTACGCAATATATAAAAAACGTTATTCATTTTGGAACTGGATCATTTTGATATGAAGTAAGCTTTAGCGGAATAAATTCTTAGATTAAAAGCAAATTTGGGATAAAGTTGCCTCAAAGATACACCTTCAAATAAGTTAACACATTATAATTATGCTGGTATGAAAATTTTGATTAAATTTCAAATCTTCATCAAATTTTCGTGCTATAATACAAAATATCCATTCAATTCAATTTGACTTCTGCGTCGTTGTGTTTTTTTTTTTGAATTCCACTAAATTTGGTCGAAAGCGTGGAAGTGAAAAAGACTAATTAGAAAATATCAAAAGAGAAAAATGTCTGTTCTTAACTTCGAACGGGGAAATAAACTTTCCCTTGAAACCTTGATCCATAAAGCACTTCTATTATGTCGATTTCTTTTGCATGGCATTAACCCTTTTCCGCGTTTTTTTTTTTTCTTCCGACGACTTTCCAAAGTAGGGGCGAATCTATTCGCAATATTGGCTTATCTGAAAGTTTCGCCGGCGCTCGCTGAAACATTCCCGGGACTCTTTGAAGTATTTTTTCACGTCCTTATATCCTTACAACCTGTTGTGTTTGAGAAAGTTACACAAATGTTACAACTCAATTCTCTGCAAAAACAGGAAGTTTTAAGATATCCCTACGAGAACGGGATGTTTAAATTCTCGATAAATAAAATGTAAACCTTGACAAAAACATCGTAAAATTATTCAATACTGTGAAATTAACAACTTAACATAAAAAGCCTCTTTATTGAGAATGATATATGTCGTAGACATTTGGAAGAATGAATTGAATGGACGTATACAAAAGTGTTAACCTATTATATTAAGGCGTCTTCTCACTTTAGGCGCCTCAAAAATAGGCGATTTTCGCTAAAAAATATGAGATAAAATAGATCTTATGTAATTAACACATCTTTCAAATAAATGAAAAAAAATTTTTTATTTTTTTGAACAATTATTATAATAAAACAGAAGCATCGAAAAACCCGTGTAGAAATGTTATGTTCGTGGCTTGTTGATGGTATCTCCGAGATGGGTAATTTGAAACAAAAAAATAAAACAGTTTTAGATTCAGTATATCAGTGACTATAGCGCATATCATCAGATTTTTGATATTTGCGAAAATAACAAAATGGCGCACGTTTTACGAAAAAGTAAAAAAAAAATGCGTTTTTTTGCAGTTTTTTGTAAAAAAAAATACTTAAAATCAAAATTTCAAAAATCTGATGATATGCGCTATAGCCATAACTTTGAAGAATATGTCATTCAAATTTCATGACAATCGGCCGGATAGTTTCCGAAATTTCATCAACAAGCCACCGAAAAACCTTGTTTTGAGATAAACGCGTTTAAAGTTTTGGTTGCAGAAAAATTGGCCAGTCACAGCTGTTGAAACACTCGTTGTTATTTTGGGTATTTCCTCCGAAGATCTTCATAAATCGGTTTCAAAACCTCGTGAACATTCTCAGCTAGAGCAGAAGGATGCTTAAAAGTTTCTATCTGATTTTCTTGTACTTGCACCATGAGTCTGAATATCATGGTGCTCTCAGGTAGTCACCTAAAGGTCGCCCAAAAATGTAATTAAACTCTTCAGATCTTTATGAAATTTCGATGTAACGTTTTTGAAGATATGTACTTTCAAAATTTAAAATAAAATGAAAATCGATTTTTTTAAATTTGGAAAGTGAGAAGACGCCTTAACTTTTGTTTAACAATATCCTTTTGATTAATTCGATGTAGATGTGAAAAAATGCAGTGGGATATGTATTGGCAATTTATTTTTAAAATAGGGGTCGCATTTAAATGTTTGATACAGAAGATAGGTTTGAGAGGCAGCCTGTAGTTAGAACATGGATCGGCGGTGGGTAAACAGCATTATTAGATCATATCGAAAGGATATTGCTGTTGAGCACTGCATCTGATTCCCGTTAAACAATAGATAATGATACAATTCCGTGATTTGTCTTCGGACAATAGGTTCCTGTGGAGCCTTACAGATATTTCCGAATGATTTGTTTGTGAGGTGGGAATCATTTATCACCGGGCACAGGACAATTACGGTCTCGGTGCGGCTCGCGGCCCTTCCCCCAATAATAAAAATATTACCGGCGATGATTAATAACGTGCACTGAAAAAAGGTAAATGGGTAGTTAATAACGCGTGCATTCATAATGATGGCGTCCTGAGGCGGCCACAATAAAAAAGTCGGTAATAACCAGCCGATGGCCGCTTAAAGGTTAATCGTCTTCGTTTTTATCGACGGGTATAAAAATGCGCTTTGTCAGGATCGCCGATTGTGTCTGATGATGATGAACGCGGAAGACGATCATCCAAACCAAAACTTTTTCCGCGTTAGATAAAAGTGGTTTTCGATAGTCCAACATGTGCAAAAAACACCTGAAGCTCTTGAAAAAATAGTTCAAACAGTCGTTAAAAATGTTTTTTTTTAATTCCGATTATAGTATGGAATAACCTGATATTTTGATATAAATGTCTAATTCCAGGTATCTTATTATAATGATGGGAATTTAAATCCGGAAAAACATTATTTTTTTCGCAGTTTTTAATTTTCTCCTTTAACAAAACTTTCGATCGATTTCGACTTCGACTTGATTTTTTCATGACAAAACATTTTCTTTTTGTTAAACAACCCAATTTTTTTCATCAGAATCAGAGCGTATAAGAGCAGGATTTGATATCTCATTATTTGTGACATAGGACCCATCAGAACAAAATCAAATTCTCAAAATGTAAGAAATATAACTACAAAGGGTTGAAAAAAAGAATTTCTGCAAATATTTAATATGAAATACGCACGATGTAAAGATGAATAAGAGCTTACAGATCAATATATAGAACAATAAACGAGGTTTTAGGGAGGTGTTTATAATTTCATTATCGAATTAGATGACGCGAAAAAAAGCAATTCAGTTTTCAAGTATTAACCCTTTGAGTAGTGAGCTAATTTTAAATTATCTAAAAAACTTAGATGCTATATTTGTATGTCCGCCACTTATCATCCGTACAAATCCACTTATCAGCACACAATATTCGGTCATATCTTGAAGTAAACATAAACAGTGCACTTAAAATCAATTAATTATATCATTCACATATCATTATTAGTTGATAAATTTATATTAACCTCTATGGGAGTACTATCGAAGGGTCTTCGATATGACCTTCACTATTCAGAAAGAGCACTCTTGTTCATTGAAGCTCCGAGGCGGACAGAGACAGAGAGAACTTAGCGCAGTTCAGGAGACTGAGACGGAGAGCTTTCTCGCATGCATCGCATGATTGTATAGATCGTTAAGCCCAAATTTATCCACTTATAATGATTTCGATTTCAAGTGTGTTATTTGTTTACGCAAAGAAACGACCGAATATTGTGTGTTATCGAGAGTGTTTGTTTATTTAACTGCTTGCTGTTCTTCGCTGCGTGTTGAATGAGTCTTTGTCCAATTATCATTTCCTTCTAAAGGAGGAGCAAATGAATCGATTTTTTGTGCATTGTTTATGTAAAGAAATGACGTGATCTTGTATGCACTATCAAGTGTTCATTTACAATTGACTCTGCCTCGAATCGAAGATTGTCTTACGCTGATTAGGAGCTGACAGAAAGTAATCGGTGTAAAGCGATTATGACATCAACGACTTCATCGATTTTAAATTTGATCACTAACGAAAAGGTTAAAGATCTATACAATCGCACGATGTACGCAACATACTGTCTCCATCTCTGACTCCCATTCACAACCTCCGATCTGCAGGACACTCTCCGTCTTTGTTCCTCTCCAAATTCAATGTGCAATACACTCTCAATCTCTGTCTGTTTCTGAGTTCAACGTGTAAAAATGCTCTTTCTGAAAAACTGGAATTCGGACACAATACAGTGTCTTACCTCTTTAAGGGTTTAAGCAGCATTTGAAAATGTGCACAAATATTAATCTTTGAGTATATACGCTCATGTTTTTTATTCTTTGAATTAGTTACGGAGTTTTATATTTCTAAATAAAATTAGGATCGATAAAAAGACATTAATATGTAAAAAGTCGGAAGGACTCATTGTGTTAATAGCCTCCGGTCGAAGTGAAGCAGACTAAGTGTTTCGGCACATTCCTGCCATCGCCAGACACTACCAAATTTATAACAATCTCCATTGTGACCGCACCAGATCTATCCATCTTTATCCGAAGGCAATAATATATCCTAAATAGGCTCTGATGATTAAAGGTCACCGATCACAACCGTGCATCATTAATAAGGCAGAACACGAGCAGTACAAACAACGGAGTAGATAAATTGCTCATAGGCGATAAATATGACATATAGCTTGCTGTATAAATCAATCATCCCACGTGCTTTCAGCCACACCGGTGCCTTTGCTTCGACGGGGAAGGACTCCCTATTAAAATGCCAGTGGTTTCACAAGTGGGGGTCGCCGGTGCGTTAAGTCAGGAGAGAGAGCATCATCAATCTTGGAGCGAGTGCCTTCGGAAAATTTAACATAAAATCGCTTTAAATAACGATTTAAACTGTCGTAAATCATAGCAAGAGCGCATATAAATGATATATAAAATTATCGAATCGAATTATTTCTCATGAATATTTTAAGCTATAAATTATCCTTGATATCTTAGATCGAGTATTTTTTTCATTCATTCGCATTGCCATTGAAGTTTCATGATATTGAGACATTTAATGTTGGAAATTTGAGGGCAGGACTACCGCCCTGTGATGCTTAAATGATAATTTATGCTCATCAGTATCGTTGATTTGAAGTAAGATAATAATTTTAAACTATCTTTTTAATAATTCTTACATTGTAAGAATTAATATTAGTCAATTTTTTACTCAAAAGTTATATTGTGTTATTTATGTACAGGATAAATGGGGTTGCATTTGATAACACAAACTACCAATAAATAAGAGTGCTTAAAAATGAAGTCACCCGAAACTTCGAAACTCGCCAGATGAATATCAACTTACAAACTTTTAAAGTTTTAATATATTTATGCTTGAAATATCCACAAAAGTTACTTCAATGATGACTTGTCTTTATACACATTGGGATGTGAAAGTCATTTATAATAGCATGCCTTCGATTCTGTAACAAAGCTTTTTTGTGTGAATACGTGCTGAATTTTATTCCGAGCTAAAAGTTTACAAAAAATAAATATATGTATATTCTTTCATTCCGGGTATCTATTGATATGGCACGTTCCAGGATTTTGGTGGAAAAAATGTCAGGGATAATTTTGGAGTACACATATGAAGCGTCTGCTTCAGCACTTCAAGATATTTTAAGACAATTCAATTTAAATTAAATTTTAAAATAATTGGCGACCGGTTTGACTTTATAAAGTCATACATAATTTGGCGCATTTTATGACAGTTCCAAGCACATTCGGTTCAAAATGCACGACGCACATATTTTAAAGGGCTCCACCAAAGTTCGAGATAAAAATATGTCGCCTCATTTATTATGATTCATAGGAGTTGGTGTGTGTGTGGAGCGACTTGTCTTGAAATTCTTAGAAGTTTGCTGTCGCTATGCTCCGAACAGAGGCTTTGCTTGTCTTGCTCTTCCGCTAGAACTGTTTGTCAAAACTTTCTGCCATGAAAATGACAAGTTGTATGAATCTGTGCTTTGCCATGTTTGTTACTGTAAAATATTCCGCTCGATGGAAACCAAATATTATTCATACAAATTAAATTACTTGCTTGCTGTCTAATCTCCAAAGCACCGCTCTATGATAAATATATTTGTATAACTCAATGGAAATGCGGATATGTCTCAGTTGTTCGTTAGAAATTTAAATCCTCTCCCCAACTGATTATTATTAACATTAAGTCCTTGATTTAAATGCACTCATCATTCGTTGATATTAGGTTGTCCCATAAGTTTCTTTCGCAAATGAACACAGATCTAATCATAGCCATGGTCGAAGAAAACCCGCGATATATTGTTCGCGAAGTTAGAAATTCCACGAACATCCATCCATAATCATCTGACAAAATTGGACTACATCAATCGTTCAGATATGTGGCTTCCTCGTGAACTGACTGATTCAAATAAACTTCAGCGTATTTCAACATGCGATCTTCTTCTCCAACGACATAATAGCCAACCTTTTTTTAAGAGACTTGTCACTGGATATGAAAGTTGGATACTCCATGAGAATATCCAAAGTAAACGGTCTTGGACCAAGGGTGCAAAAGCTTTAACTGTAGCTAAACCTGGCCAACATCCAAAAAAAGTTTTGCTATGCATTTGGTGGGATTGGAAGGGGGTAGTTTATTATGAGTTACTTCGTTCATTTCATTGCTGTATTCAACTAGACAATCTAAAGGATGCAATTCCCAGAAAACGGC
This sequence comes from Stenopsyche tienmushanensis, assembly GCA_008973525.1. NCBI lineage: Eukaryota > Metazoa > Arthropoda > Insecta > Trichoptera > Stenopsychidae > Stenopsyche > Stenopsyche tienmushanensis. The sequence continues at coordinate 65,845 of WACJ01000462.1, forward strand.
CAGAATTAGCGAACAGACGAGGCTTTGTTTTTCATCACGATAACGCCAGGCCTCATGTGTCTTTGCTCGTCAAAAATAAATTATTATCATTTGACTGGGATGTTTAACTCATCCTCCATATTTTCCGGACATTGCGCCTTCAGATTATTATATATTTCTTTCATTCAAAAATTCTTTACATGGTAAAAATTTAAATTCAAAAAATGATATAAAAATGTACCTTGATCAATATTTTGCCAACAAATCTGAGAAATTTTGACAAGAAGGCATTATGAGGCTTCCGGAGAAATGGAGAAAGGTAATAGAACAGAATGTATTGTATATTATTCAATTAATTTTGATGTAATACAAATTATTGTTTTTTTTTCTTCTTAATATGAAAACGAAAGAAACTTATGGGACACCCTAATATATATTAAGTCTTAAGGTTGAAATTTAAGGGGGCAATTCAAGCTTGCTTTTCTATTGCTTCATTCACTGGCATCTGTGTACCTATTTTTTGATGTTACGAGCTGCTCCTTGAAGGAAAAATATATTTCATCGGGCGGAGGAATGTGTTGTTTTTTCAGAGTAAAATGATTTTGGTGCCTTCCCGGAGTAAATAACCCTCCCCATATATGTAAAGTGGAGCGTGCGAATTTCGTGGAAGATTACGCCCCGTATTAGTCCCTTAACAAGTGTCCTCGCGGCGCATCGCTCAGCCTTTTTGCTCGCACAAAGGAGGCTTTTGTGGAGTTTCCGGAAGTAGTTGGTCTCGCGAGTCTTTTGACGCTTCTTCGCCTAAAAGCATCCTTGTGTTTGTTTCCAGACGAATGGTCGCTCAATCATCGATCGCCGCCGGGATTTGAACCGAGCCGTCTCCCTGAATTGATCTCATTTTCTCGTTCGGCTAATAGCGCTCTTAACCCGCGAGCACTTTTCTATGAAGAGGTGGGGGGGGAGGGGAGCTAATACAAAAAATGTATATTAATGGCGGCCAACTCAGCTGAAATGGCACTAAAGAGAAAATAAAATTGCATATTATGGAGTGCCGCTGTTTAATTGCAACGGGAATTTTCGCGGCATAAAACCGGCTCCTTTCGTTTGGGGCGCAGTAAAAGCGAACGATTGCAAAATTTCCACCAAGCAAATCAAGGCCGCTATAATTTAATAAGCAACCCTAACATCCGTGACTGGAATTAATGCGGAAAGCGTCATAAGCAATATTTATTTTAAGCTTGAATACCTTAACAAACTCAATTGGGATTTTTTAAAGCAATTCGCAGCCAATAAAATTTGAAGTTACTTTTCATTCCAAATAAATTATTTCGTTCGATTTATTAACTTATAATACGCCATATTCTTAGATTTTTAATTGCGCTAAAAACGCAAACATTAAGAACTCAAATGTACCTCTTTTCAATATATCGAGTCTCCTGTCGGACTCATGGACACGGAATAACTGCCAGCGCCTTGGTGATGCTCCATGTGAGCATTCTTCGTCAAGTGCTGTCAATGCCAAATGTTGGGCCATGCATTGCTGTCGCTTTACAAGAAGTTCATTATTTTAAATGATACATTCTTCTTAAGGGGTCATCTCACTTTGACGGCCCAAAAAAATAGGCAATTTTAAACAATTTTTTTCTCAGTAAATACTCCATATAATGAAATGAATCTCGTATCGTTAATGAATAGTTCTTATTTAAAAGTAACAAAATGGCACATTTTTTTGGTTTTTTTTTTTAATATAAAACCTTAGATAAAATAAACATTTTGACCTGGTTTTGCGAACTGCCATAGTCATATATATTTTAAATAAGCTCGAAAAATTTCAGACCAATCGGCGACCGGGTTTTGCAAAATTCTTTCCACACCACATGCAAAAATGTCGTTATAAGAAAAGCGCGTTTTTTAAAGGAAAATATACTACTAATCAGCGTTTCCAGCTTCATAAAAAAATTCAGCTACATCAGTCCCTTCTTTTTTGGCTGATTTGGCGTATCAATGAACTGTTCTAGCTTATTTAGAAGATTTTAAAATAGGTTTAAATGCTTCGTTAAAAATGCAGGCTGCCGTATATGTTGCGATTTCTAGTATTATTTTGCCATAAAAATATATTTCGGTACCAGAAACCATACGTACGCGTTGAAACGAGCCAAGGCATCTTTCCAATAAATTATCAGATGTTAATTTTTCATAAACGGCTCTTAAGATTTGCTGAACATCTTCTGTGAGAGATGGAGATTGCTTGTACAAATATAAGGATGTTGTAGTTGCATGTTTTTGCATTTCGCACCAAGAATCTACGCCTTCTGGCCAGTGTGAATGCTGAGGGACTTCGTCAGTAGGAACTTTGTGATAGTATGTAACCCAAATAGCATTTCTATTTTTTTTATTGGACGAAGATGTAGGCGGATAGCTAAGCCATAATAATTAGATCTTTTTTTAAATAATTTATTAGCAAGCTGTTCGGTTTTCGAAGCACTTCATACAGAGTTCTTTATTTTTTTGCCCTTACTTTCCACTTGCTTATTCGCCTTTTTTAAATCTGTATTAACATTTTTTTGACTTCGTTTGCTCCTTATTAGAACAAAGATAAGAAATGTTTCCAATAGGAACCTCTAGCCTACAAATAAAAGCAGGTACAGGTCTCAGAACCGCTGGGGTGCAATCTAGATGGAGTAATTGCTTCGAGCGCATTACGTGAATTAGCTGTAAAGCATTGAAATAATCCGAATTTCTTCACCAAAATTATAGATGACATTCTTAGAGATATGAACTTTCGAAAAATGATGGTGAAATTTTTTTCCACAATCTGGATTTGAACTGGAACCTTTAGAATGAATCCAGGACTAAAGCTGTCCCATAATACTTTCGATCATGTCAATTAAAGTTTAAATGTAACAATTTAAATGATATTGCGATTTTTTATTGACCTCAAGCCACCTCAAAAAGATTAAAAGCATAGACGAATGTTGAGAATCTGTCTGGATAATAAAATGACTTGATTCACATGAACAAGAAAAGGAAGACAGCGAATAATATTTTTTTCTAGAGAAAGATATAGGGAAGACAAACTGTTGGAAGATGTATTTCATGAATAAAAGTTTGTGTGACTGGTTCCAATACAAAACATATTGTTCAGATCAAGATAAATGTCATGATTGCCTATTTCCCATGACAGCCCTAGATATATTTATATATTTATCAATAAGTCATTGGCGCAAATTATGTTAAATAATTATAGATTTTTCATCGTTCAAAAACCATACGACACGTTCTAGCGGTTTTGAGAATTCTTGTTTTCATCATATGCAGAATATTTTTGATTGATTGATTATCATATGATGTATTAAAATATATATTATGCGAGGGTTTCGAGCCGTGCCAACCCTTCAAAGTCGGTACACTTTGGTCTTATTAGTAACGCACCGTCTACTCGTCTCACATTTCCGAGAAAATAAGGTCAAATGCAAGACGCTTCTTCAAGATGGCCTATTCGTTGATAAATGCAACAGTTACTGCGCCATGTGTGTCAAATAAATTTCATGATGCTTTTTTTCCCCCCTAAATGAGACTTTATGCCTGTCGCAAAATGAGATGAATGAGTTTGAGGGTTCATAAATCACACCTTAGGATCTTGCAAATGGGGATGGAAATGTGTGAAAGCATTACTTTTTCGCTCAACATCGATATCATCATTATGAATGAATATCGAACCATTTCTGATCTGATTTCGATCATTGCATATTTGTCCAATTATAGCATGAATGCATCTTTTATTGTTTATCTGTGTCCGAGGGAATTTTAATAAAAAACTGTAAAAAATTATATAGTTAAATCATATTTTAATGGCATTCTTATTCCTCTTTTGATAAAGCATTTCGCTATAACGGCCTTTTTAATTATGACACTTTTTCGATTTACGGTCCATAATGTTTCGTTATACGGCCAAAAATACTGTAAGCGATCTTTTGTTTAGCTTCAGCTTCTCCGTTATATGGCATTTCGATTTAGGGCCAACTTTTCCGGAACGTATCTAGGCCGTAAAGCGAGGTAATGGGTGTATATCTAAAACAAATAAATTTGTTTATGTGGATAATTTTATTATACAAAACTTAACAATATTTCCATATTAAAATGTTTGATATACATTGTAAGATATGTTTATTACATTTAGAAAACTCGAATTAGTTTTTGTGATATAATGTCTGTACCTGCTGAAAATGAGGTTTTTTTAAACAGAGAACGTCCGCTGAATTCTGGTAAATAAATAAATTTGAACAATTTAATTAGCACGCTTCCACTTTTGTGGCACAAGGGTTGCTCCGCCGGGGGGTGGCGAACAAAGTGAATCTCGGAGCCCCCCCCCCCCGCGAGCTCTCGCGAATCACGCATTTTGAAATGAGGGGAGGGCACGTGAGCTGGAATATTAATGTCAGTTTTTAAGACAAGTGTTAAATCTATTTGTTCGTGCGTGAGCTTCTACAAGATCAGGAACCGGGTGGAGGATCACGTGATCTCTGAAGCGTTCAAGCTTAATTAACTTTCACTTAATTGACACTAAGCTTATACAGCTAGGATACATCCTCCGCTTCTGGCATTTTCTCCTTTTTATTCGCACGTCTTCCTCCTCCAGAGGCCTGTAGATGGTAGGGTTGACAGCGGAATGAGTCGCACATTCAACCACAAATGCTGCTAGGCTTCCTTCAAGAATTGTTAAGGAAGGATGATAAAATTCATTTGGCTAAGCATCTTATTCTCTTTCTATAAACTTGGCGTACTTTAAAAAGATAATAACGAATCAAAAGGGAATTTGACAAAAGTTTTGGAATTTATCAATTCGATCTATGATAGATCACAGCATTGAGTCTGGCAATGAATACTCATGTCTCACACTAAACGAAAGTTCCCTTCTGGAACTTATATTTTGGTCTAAAATCCAATCCAAATGAATATGAAATTTGCTTTTGAATCGGAGTCAATTGATATTTGAGTAGAGAACGATTTTTGGCAAACAATGTGATCCAACAAAGAATCTTAGTATGTATTTATTTTTCTTGTGACCACTTATTGCCAAAAATTCATAAAATGACGGAATCTCCCCTCAATCAAACAACTTAAAAGAAGCTTAAAGCTTTAAATTTTCCACTTACCGGTGAGTTTTTTAGTATTCCATTTTTTATATTCGATGATACGTTATTCTTTTTTCCAGTCCTGCTTAGTCGATTATTAGGTATACTACGATATTAGGTCGAGTCATAAATACTTGCCGATATTTTTTTTAAACATTTATTTAGCTTTAACAAAATAAAAAAGCAATATTACTCTATTACTTTTTCATTTTGTTGTTTTCATATTATAAGTAAACAGAACGGCAATCCATTGCTGACTGAATTTTATAATGCTAAGGTTGTATTCCTTCAATCGAGTTCCCGCGTTAAAACTTTAGCCACGTCTACCGAAACTCTAGCCACCCTTTTTCGAAAGTAAATGACGTTTATTTAAGAATAATTAACGTAAACTACTTGTAGACAAAAAAGCAGCTTTGTAGATTTTAATTTAACGCCGATATGCACAATTATTCATATTTCGAAAATTGTTAATAATATCTGCGATGTTGAAAGCTTGGTAGACTGTAACTTTCATGATTTACATTGTACTTACCTTGAATATTCAGTATTTGATCAAATTCGATTTCATCAAGCCCTTCTTAATTAAAAGCTCGTTAGTCATGCTACTATTCAAATTTGGATTTATTATGTACCCAAACATCGAAAAACTATCATATTAATGATAAAATATTTGTATAACATGTTTTCCTAAATAATTAAATAGATAATAGCCCTTAACAATAAATGTTATATAAATTATATTCATTGTTGCACAAAAACCAAAATTGACATTGAAAGACTATTATGTGTTCTCGTCTACTATTTGGTCGTAAAATTTTTCATCTGAAGTTAGCACTGCCAACAATAATTGGCGTTTTCAATATTGACTTTTCCGAAGTCGATGGCGGAATTTTTGCTGTTACCCTGCGTAAATTAAAACATGAAATCGCCGACGCACTCCAGAGCACTAAAATACTCTAATTACCGCCGAAGTACGTTCTTAAAACTCAAATCGAGGCTATCCACATGCCAAAAGTACGGACCTAATTACGTTTTTTACGATCGATTCTCAATCTGAAAATAAATGGCGCCCGTCGACATTTTATAGGACGCACCGATGGGCGTGGGTGTATCTTAAAGACTATTTAAATGCGGACTTAAAAGTAATGACTTCTTCATAATTTTGTAGACTTTATTGGATATCGACGAATTTTATGTTCTGTGAAGCCTAATTTATGCCCATCGCGCATAAAGCTTCTCGAATGCTTCGTTTTGCGAATCGGAAAATCAAAATTAAATGACAACTATTGCTCATGCAAATATTATAAAACGCATTGGCTGAAAGAATTAGTGCAAATATGTTAGCTTATATATGGCCATTAGTCTTCTCACATTGCAAATTTTAAAAAATCGATTTTTATTTTTTTTTAAATTTTGAAAGTACATATCTTCAAAAATGTTATATCGAAATTTCATAAAGATAGGACGAGTCTAACTACATTTTTGGGCGACCGTTAGGTGACTACCTGAGAACACCCGGCTGCATACGTATTGTTCAGACTCATGATGCAAGTACAAGAAAGTGGTGAAAAATAATCAGATAGAAACTTTTAAGCATCCTCCTGCTCTAGCTGAGGATGTTAACGAGGTTTTGAAACCGATTTATGAAGATCTTCGGAGGAAATACCCAAAATAACAACGAGTGTTTCAACAGCTGTGTCTGGGCAATTTTTCTGCAACCAAAACTTTAAACGCGTTTATCTCAAAACAAGGTTTTTCGGTGGCTTGTTGATGAAATTTCGGAAACTATTCGGCCGATTGTCATGAAATTTGAATGACATATTCTTCATAGTTATGGCTATAGCGCATATTATCAGATTTTTGAAATTTTGATTTTAAGTAAATTTTTTTTACAAAAAACTGCAAAAAAAACGCGTTTTTTTTACTTTTTCGAAAAACGTGCGCCATTTTGTTATTTTCGCGAATATCAAAAATCTGATGATATGCGCTATAGCCACTGATATACTGAATATAAAACTTATTTATTTTTTTGTTTCAAATGACCCATCTCGGAGATACCATCAACAAGCCACGAACATAACATTTCTACACGGGTTTTTCGATGCTACTGTTTTATTATAATAATTGTTCAAAAAAATAAAAATATTTTGATTTCATGTACTTGAAAGATGTGTTTATTACATAAGATCCATTTTATCTCATAATTTTTAGCGAAAATCCTCGAAAAAAAATCGCGAAAATAGCCTATTTTTGAGGCGCCTAAAGTGAGAAGACGCCTTAAGGGAGTCGTCTGGGTTGGATTCCTTAGAAATGTAATTTTTGGCGATTTTTTATAGGGTATTCAGTTAAAAAGTTGCTTATCAAATTTATTCATTGTCGTAATTTTGTATTTATTGTTCCATACAATCCAATTCAAAATAAATCTGTCTAAGAAATTACGCTTTTAATTGAAGAATCTCCGATTAAGAACAACACATTACAATCCTACATAAATCAATACATAAAAAGGGAGAGAAGCAACGGAACATCTTGAAATTTTGAGTGCGTTTTAATGCTTATTTTAAAAGTACAAACAAAATTTGAACGTCGAATTTACGCAAAATGGAGGAGTAATTGGCTCATCTCGAATCGGCGATGGAGATGATGTGCATAATTCTTGTCTGAAACGTTTAAACTAAAAATATTTTTAATTGACATACATTTTTATCGTTGATGTATTAAAACATCCAGATAAAAAACCTAGAATCAATATTAATTTATCTTGTTTTTCACATTTTATCGCCAAATATATTACTTCGCTTAAAATTGAATGGACCAAAATAAAATTATAAAATGCAGCACTGAATGCATTTACTTTAACTGATTGAAGAAGTATGTGCTGAGTAAATAGAAACTGGTACAATGCTGTTGTTTTTTGGGTGGATAGCTACATTAAAGTAAGTCTTACATTATCTTAGGATTGAATGTATGTGGTATGAAAATTCAAAATATTTCATAGATGCATCATTCAAACAAACTATATAGAATCAATAAGATGTTAGCACATTAGTAGTTTAGGAGGACATTCTTAACTCTGATAACTTGTTACGATTATATTATAAGCCTTCATAAAATTTAAAGACATCCTAGACAAATATTTACACATCGCTCGGGAAGATATTTTACATGCCAAACATCGCCACCGTGGCTCATGCAGAAGGCTGGTATCGATCGCCCGGAGGTCCAACGCAAGAAAACGTATCCATTTTCTCCAAAATAGTAGTATAATAGAAGTTATCTAAGAGGCTTTCAAAGAGCCATTGTTCACAAGCGCATAGCCGGAATAGCTCCTCTTTGTAGCTCCGCTTGAAAGGAATTCCTAGCAGCGTCTTCTTCATGAATTTGGACTTGGTCATTCTTCGGTGTGGTTCGTGACCATTAATGAGGCTCTCAAACCAAACACTTCCACGTGTATCTTCATATATGCTCACGTCTAGGGCAAACAGTAAACATTCATGAAGACAATCGACGTGTGAAACGGCCCAATGCCTCTGTGTTTACTCCATCGCTTGGGGGCATCCGCTCATCCCGAAACAAATGCCACGAGAGCCGATTTAATACAAGAAGATCAGCGCTCAAGACACGACTGAAAATTTACCAACAATCGAATCTCTTAGAAAGATCCGCAAAAAACATATAGTTCCTGATTAATGGAGCTGTCATCCCCAGTCCCATCATTTAATATTTGATTTCAAGATTTAATACAAGTTCTTCTTCAATCTATATCCGCTTTTCGAATTTGAGTTTCCAAAGTCACATAAAATGTGTAAACACTGTGTGTAGGACAACCTGATAATTTTTTTTGTCGATTCATGTGCAAAACACCCTGTATAGTGAAAAGGTAAATTTCCGAAATGTGTTTTGTGTCAGAAAAAGGATGTATTTTTTTCCCAAGAAATGCGGTTCTTTGCGGTTTTCTTTTTTTACAAACGCAATGGCAAGAAGATACATGTATGGAAATTCTTAGATTTAAAGGTTTTTACATGAAAATTTTACGGTCTAAACGCTCACGTACAAACAAGTGTGTTTTAATTTTAGGTAATTTATAGACAGTTGTCAAACGTATAGAAATATTTCAATTGATTCATTCTTTCAAAAGCCAATGTCGATTTACACAATCTATTTCGAACAATTTTGGTTAACAGCCGACGTTAAAATTAAGTATATTATTTTTTTAAAAAAATATATGTAGATTTTTGCAGAATACTGCAGTGGTGTAAAAGCATAGGGATAGGGAGATAGGGATGCACAAAAAAAAATAATACGATTTTAAAATATTTATTAGAGTGAATAATAACTTGTCCAAGGTACACTGTAGATAGACAAACGGATTTAACCCGTAAACATCCGGAAACACAGTGCAATATTTGTCCACTTCTATGCGATAGGACACGTATGTGCTTAAACAAACAGAAATTTTAATACACGGCTTAGCACGGGAAAAAAATTGGAACGTGAACGTGCTTCGGCGATGGGAAATTTTCTGAAATGCTTTATTTTATCAGTTCAAAATCATCTGATCAAAATGGGTATCACGTTTGATAAATATTTTCTCAAATGGCGAATTTATGGCGAGTCGTATGAGAGAGTCTGCATGGATAGGAGAGAATCCGTTGAAGGTTTGAGTCATTATTATTTTCACCGTCATGATACTATGGCCCTTTTTGTACATTATTATCGCCTTGCCATATGAATTTTCCATATTTCCATAAAAAAATATTTTGAAAATTTTCTATGGTATCACCTTCAACTGATATTGACGGGGTTGAGAGATTTTTACAAGCCATTTTTCCCCTATTTTAAATATGATATGATATGATAACTGAAATATATTAGATGTTTAGCTTATAATTAGGATAAATACGCTTATAGTAAATAGAATATAGATACGCTTATTTTGTAAACTATTTCAATAAAGATATATTATATTGATAAAAATATTAATACTATAGGTCTTTATATTAAAGATTTTATTGGATGATATTAATTTCTTCATTTGACTATATCAGGTTCAATTGTTTACAGCTGGACCCTGTAAATTAAGTCTCTCCCCCTGATAGGATTAATTCTGATCCTCTCTAGCAGCAGTGAGTATGACGACCCATTCTTCGCTAGGACCATATCCTAAAATAGAAATTGATTTCCAGCTCCTCGTCCAAATCTCCAGTTTTATGGCTTATATCTGGGCACGTGGCCGGTGTGCACATGCTGTCTGGAATGCAATTGGTGCAATAAATGCACCCGATGGTCTGCCTAAATTATTTGGGGGCACCGGTCAATGTCCAGCACGTAACCATTGTAGGCACCGACGTGCACCCGCTTAACACATGCACGACATCAACAATTACATAAGGAATACCATTGTGGTATAAACAGAACCGCGAAGGAAATTTAATGGGCTGCGAAGATGGTCGATGGTTGCGGTGTCGAAATGAAAGAATACAATAAAACAGATGCGATTTGACCCCATTTTAATAAATTGAAATTTTAGTTCCATCTCTTAGATCTTAGATAAGAAACTGACAATAGGCGCTATGCTTTCATTATTAAATTGACTTGATATATATATTTTATTTTATTTGTTTTAGGTAAGGATATAAACTTATTCAACATCGCGAGAATCTTAGACATCGTAATAGATAATTTGATTTTAGTAAGTAAAACATATTATGTACTTCATTTCAGCGTCTCAATAGCATTAAATAAGACTAAAGAAATAAAATTACTCGTCGGTTACGTTTCTGTGGAAACACTTCATCTAATTTAAAATCATCGAAATCCTAGATACTATATTTGCTTGCATAAAATAAATAAATAAACACTATCGATAGTACACAATTTTCGGTAATTTCTTCAAGTAAACATAAGCAATACACTTGAAATCGATTCATTGTATCATTATTAATCGATAAATCTGGGTTAACGATTTATACCGAATTCGCTCGCAAATACGCGACCGTACTACCATACAGGTTAAGCGGCGTGTGTTTCATTAAATAATTTCGATTATTTTTGGGACAGCCCATCTCAAGCTCATCAATGGTACTGGTACATTTGTATTAGTCGATATAAGAATAGATCATTTTCAGCAATATTTTTAATGTCAATACTGTAGTGGCTGTAGATACGTAAATGTGGAGTCCAAATGAGGGGAGGTTGTGAAATCTAGACGGATCCTGCGTGGGATGGAAATGAAGGAAGCGACGTTAGAAACGTGAGGGTTGAGGGGATCCTTCATTTCCTTCAGCCGGCCGGACGATCTTATCGATAATGAGTTTGCAAAGGAGGGGCTAATCAATGGGCGCTATGGTGACAAACTCGCCCCTATCTGCACCCTCTCTTCCTGTGCTCCAAACCACCCCGAGATGTCTGCAACAACTCATTAATTTTAAATAGCCTCCATTCGTGAGGCTCTAAACTTGGTTATAACCGACCAGGCTGCAAGTTGAAGGATGAAGGGACCTTAAACGGTACATATTATGAGTGACCTGCTGTTTTCGACGCTCCTGGCGATATTTTGCTCTATTCACTTAGTTAGCTGGGAGTTAATTAGAAACTCATTATGCATCGTCTTTGGTATTATAATCTTGAAAGGACTAAAATGTTTACAAATTTTATGATACCTGCACATTCAATTTCGTTCAAAACGGTTCATTAGAGGATGTATATTTATGCCCCTTAATTATAACGGCATTGAAGTTAAATATAAAATATATTTGATGTTCCATCAGTCGATCTTTTATTTGTTATAAAGGATTTTTTTGATCTTTATTAATATTTTTATAAAAATTGTGATAATATACTCTAAACGCATAGCGGAGCACAATTCAAAAGTTCTGTGCTTAATTTGCCATGCGAAATGGTTGATGAAAAAAGGAATAATACTAGGATGTGTCCGATTTTTATTTTCCAATATCGCAAGTCACGTGGTATGATCGCAGGATTAATAACAACCCCATGCGCGCGCAACCACAAAGATATAGATAGAAGGGTCCACCTCCCCAGTAGATAACGAAATTCTACAGGAAGTGAATATTGTAGAATCTACCCTTTCAAGAATGCAGGTTGCACGCCATATTTGAGATGAGATGTTTTCTTTTCGCCGTGTTCAAAATGCCTTTGTCCATACTCGAGGAAGATGCTTATGGTCATTTTGGATGAATTCATCATTCCATATGAAGTAGAAAATAAATATCATAAACAAACCAGGTGTCTTTTATCTCTCATCTTGATCATCTTCCACGAATCAGTAGCATTTCTCTGATTTAATAGTTTAACACAGGCTATTTGAATGTAAATCGTTCTTGGATGCGGAGCAGCCTGAAGAGATTGATCGCCACATTTTGAAAAAATACCCTTTAAATCGCCATAACTTTTTAATTTTCAGGATACAAAAATCTACTTTGACAACCCTGACACTTAGGACATAGGGCCTAATATATGAAACGTAGCAAAAGACACCCCTAACCCCCAAAAAATATATAATATTATTCCATTTGCAGCCACATATCCATTAATTCAGGACATTCAAATTCTTTCTTCTCTTAACTAGCGCTCGATTTTGAAGAAATTTCTTTGCAAGACTTTGCAAAAATACAAGATAATAGTTTTAGCGATCTTCTTGATTATATAAACAACTTAATCATCAAGCAGCTTTGTTAGTATTGAAAAATCTATCGAAATAAAATTATCGTTTGAATAATAATGGCTCCTTGAAAGCCAAAGATTCGCCTAGATTTAATAAATTATTAAAATCGATTTGTGGGTAAATATACATTTTCGATTGAGCTTTTTGATTTTCAATGAAATACAAATATGTAAATGAGCAATTCAACTGAACGTTTACAGATTTGAATAACGTCTTTGAATAATTGTAGTACTCCAATCTAATGCTGCTGCATAATACATAGATCGGCGTTGTAGTAGTCGATGTACAGCATTGTGAACATGCTAAAACCCGTTTCGTTTCAAATGTAATGATTTGAATTTATTATATTGACACAGCTCATATTTTCACCCAGATTTAGCGCCATGTCGACGCGCATGTAGCAAACAATGTGTTAAGATCTTAAGTGTGACTTCCTGAGCAAAACGGGTTTAAAATTTCTGCATATTGGAGCGACAAACTTAATGGACGGACTCGATAAACGCTTCGGCGTCTTATGTGCATTAAGTTCCCCAGACTTTGTCAACTGCATCCGATTTGAGCTTATTGTACGAAAGTATTAGCACGGAGCGACGTTCTTATAATTGGACGAGGAAGTTGTAACATGCTTCGATGGTTGCTTCTTCAAGGAGTCATTAGCGTCAACGAGATTATCAATCACAATCACTATTCATTCAAAACGGTAGTGATAGACTGCCGGCTAACATCCGGAATTACAATGGCATTTTTGACCGACCTTCGACAGTAAGCAGTTAATCTTCTGATTGATAAGTTGACGAGTCGTTAACCAGATGTCCATACTGGAGTCTTCAGATATGTCCACCATCTTATGACATGAACACCTAATTGAATTACTTACTAAAAACATAATAACTTATCCTTATACGTTCGATTTAAATCTCAATCCGATTGAAATAAAATCCTCCATAAACACATCCATTGAGATACAGTGATTTGCGTAACTAATAGAATACATAATAAATACGCTCAATTGCTAAATTTTAATTCAAAAAAAATATTGATGTTAGAGTCAAACCGAATACAACCATATTCGGTTTGCCAATCGATTGTCTTGACCCAAACATATCCTGATTTATTGGATTTGGAAAAGTGAACACGGAGACGATTGATGAACGGCGGCGACCAAAATTTTGCACCCCTTTCTACAAAACTAAATGTCATTGTTTGTACAATATACATCAGGAAAGTTACAGTCTACAAAGCTTTCAACGCTGCGAACATAAATGCGACAATTTTCGGAACCTGAATAATTGTATATACCGGCATCAAATTAAAATTTGTAAACCTGTTTTTTTGTCTACAAGTAGTTTACATTAATTATGGTTAAATAAATGTCGTCTACTTTCGATACAAGGTGGCTAGGGCTTCGGTAGATGTGACTGAAATTTTAGCGCAGGACCTTGATTGAAGTATTGCTACTTTCAAAGCGTTACAATATTTTACAAGCGGCTACAGCATAGTTTCAGTCTTGTAGATATATTTATAGGTCTCAACAATTGTTATAAATGTCGACAACACCATCGCGGTAGACTGCCGTTTTGTTTACTAACAATATCAAAACAACAAAATGGGAAAGAATAAGCTTTGCAGGAATAATTACACAAATAATATATCGGGTCGGGGAATAAGTTCGTAGCGTTTTTATCAAAACCTTTTATTTAAACAAAAATCAAGAGTTTTCACCTAATACAATAACAATGGTCAAAAACAATCTCAATCTGATAACGTATTGTGACCTCGTAAATGTGTTTTAAATGTGGTTTTAATAACGACATCATTGATTCATTTTATTGAGGAAATTTTTATGTTTGTTTTTATTATAAAATATTGTGAAATAATCAAAAATTATGCACTTGTCTGATGATTCAGTGTACACCTATCCCTCGATTTACGCGGTAGATACGTTCCTAGAGAAAACGCGTAAATCGAAACCGCGTAAATCGAGACTTCAAATTCATACAAAAACGGAAGATAGGTTCCAGAAAATAAAAATCCGCGTAAATCGAGACTTCAATTTCATATAAAGTAGGGGGATAGGTTCCAGCAAAAACCGCGTAAAACGACCACATTGTATATACAAATATATCTGCATAAAAAAACATTTTTTTTAAAAAATAGATTTAATAGCTCGACATAAATTTATAACATTTATAACTTGTCCCAATGCTTTTGTTGTATTTAAAATGCTGTTAAATGTTTCATTTCTTGCTGGAATTACATGATTACGTTCAACTATTTCTGGTCATACTGCTCTCCAACAAGCATTTAATGTTGACTTTTTAATTTCTTTAATTGCTAATTCTATATATTCCACACAATTTAAGATAATTTATTAAAAAATCGATTCGAAAAGTTCGATTTTTATTAAAAAAATATTTTTTTCTGACCGCGTAAAAGTGAAACCGCGTAAAATGGGTACCGCGTAAATCGAGGGATAGGTGTATATCAAGTAGAATTCTCAATGGCATTAATTATCATTATAAGGCCAACTATCTTTAGTCCGTTTGTCTTGATACATGACTAGGGAATCCAATCCCGAGCCAAAATTTTGATCCCGGGATTTCGGGATTTCATTAGACAATCCCGGGACCAGTCCGGGATCCCGGGATTGGGATTTTCAATATTTTAAGAAATTACCTTGATGAATTCGATCAAAAATTACTAATAAGTCCAAAAATTACTAATAAAAAATTCAAATATTATTTTGAAAATATGCCCGAAGTAACATTAACATCGAGTGTTTCGTCATTTAGTCTGGATTTGATTTTGGAAGTCAGACAACTTGCTGCTGAAAATGCACGCTCAGCTTCCACACTCGTTGGAGGTATCGTCATCAGATATTTAAATGCTAGTTCGAGTTGATGATCGTGTGAGCCCTCATTTTCGTATAACACCATCAATGTGACTGATAAAATTCCTTTTTGCTGAGACACGGACTAAAACTCGCAAAATTCCTGATTTCCCGGCAAATTATTTATTTCCGTCGCTGCAGATGAATACTTATAAACTATAATACTTTGAGATGATTCGTAATTATATTACGGAGATATACAAAAATTCTGAACCCCGTATCTATTATATTTCATATCGATATTACCATTATTAGAGTCGAGGTGTAGTAAATACATCACCGGTAGGGAAATGTTACTATAAAAATTTGAAAGACATATATGTACTATATATATATATGTATACATAGATTAGATAGCTACTACCCCTAGGCATCGCTTAAGCTCGCCAATTAGTAGTTACGCCACTGCTTCCAAGCGTCCAGATTTCATCGGGAATGTCTCGATTTAGTAGCCTTCAACTACTAAATCGAGACATTCCCGTATTCCAAGTACCTAAAACTGTCCGGGATTGGATTCCCTATACACGACCTGTCTAATAGGAGCTTCAATCTTTTAACAACCCCCGTCTAAATATGTTTAAATTTTTCACTCCACCCAACACCCAGTCAATCATCATCGGCAACGCTCAAACACATCTCTTATTTACCTATGTCTAATAATGCGTTTTGAGATAAGAGAAATTACCCGTAATCATCGTTTTAAAACGCTGAGTAAACATGCGTGTTAACGCAAAGCGATTTGAGTGACGTTCACAGGAAGTTTCGACTGAAATGACGCAGCCTTTGTCGGAGCCGCTGATATCAGTTGGTACAAAGTGCCGGCATAGAATGCATTTGCAATATTACACATGTAATAGATTCGCTACGAGCTGTAAATTATAGGCCTACCCATTTTTTGTATTGAAATAATTTACCCTCGTGTGGGTCGTTTTGCCCAGCCGGCAGGGATTATTCAACTTTTTTCATTTCGGATTTTGTATGATATATATTTTAGGGAATGGCATAATAACTATGTTGAAAAATATATATAGATAGTTGGAATATACAGACATTAGCATTTATTAAAATGCGTCTTAGTGTCGGTGCTGTTAGCGGGATAAACAATTTAATTTGCTGTCTGCTTATTCTCGTTTCGGTTGTCTACCTCTGAAGGGTGTTGCATTTTTGCAGCTGGACAAAAAAATGGTCAACGGAGGCATGTGTCTGTTTCTTCACTTGTGTTATTCAAAATCCCCGGTTCGAATCCGCATTCGGGGGCGTGTCGTAAAGCTGTTATTTTTGCTAGACAGCGAACTGATCGCAGTCACCCGGTCTACCACATTCTCGGAAGATGGACTTGACGCCAATTTATTCCACCTAATTTATCGCCAGCTTTGAAGTCAGGAATGACCATCGTCAGTTAAGCAAAATTCTTGAATAATTACAAATGCGACGTCGTCCACTTCTGACGAAAGACCTCGACGACTTCGAAAAAAATAAGCTCAAAAAGAGTCTTATTAAAGCTCGCTCATCCAACACAACATCGTTATAAAACAACACCTTTTTAACTAACGACCAGAATATAAACGCATTGCTGGATGAAATCTAATTTGGCGTTTATATATTTTTAATTCGACAGTTGTTTATGTGGAGCGGAAAAACGCATTGATGCGCATCCGGATAGTAACGTGTTAAAACAGTCTTAATACTTTGCTTTAGTCGCAAGAACGAGAAGATTAAAGAGATTTAATTAAACGGCAGCTACTACAACCTTTCTTTTTGTAGACAATCAAACAAGTCCTTTGTACAAAAAAGGGTCTCCGGGTCGTTAAGTTGTAAGGATCCCCTTTTAGGTCGACAATTATCAATAAACAATAGAAACTGCTTCCATAACAATTATGTTGCAGTCAAGCAATGGGCATATAATCATAAACAATAGCATTTAATCTGCCCAGGGCGAGACAAATGTCCTCGTAAAAGCATCACAAATATGGATCTTAAAATTTTAACACCTGTTTTACGAGGCGCAATAAAAAATGTGACAAACATTCACACGCTTCCTCGAACTTCAGTCATTTTACAGCCATTTAAATTTTACGGCATTAGTTTTTAATAAGCGTAAAATGAAACAAGTATTTGGATGGGCGACATGAATCTTTGGAAATTTGATGAAAAATAAATATGTATTATATTTAAGTCGTCGAATTTGAAATTCAGCACAGATTCTCAAAAATGTTGCTTAAGCCGTTGAGGAGCATCGACATACATGTATGTCCGAATTCTCATGTCCCAAAAAGAGCACTCTTGCACATTGAAGCTCGGAGACAGACAGAGAAAGAGAGAACTTAGCGCAATTCGGGAGACTGAGACGGATAGCTTCTTCGCATGCATCGCATGATTGTATAGATCGTAAAGCCCAAATTTATCGACTTATAATGATTTCGATTTCAAGTGTGATTTGTTTACGCAAAGAAATTACCGAATATTGTGTGTTATCGAGAGTGTTTGTTTATTTAACTGCTTGCCGTTCTTCTCTGCTTGTTGAATGAGTCTTTGTCCAATTATCATTTCCTTCTAAAGGAGGAGCAAATGAATCGATTTTTTGTGCATTGTTTATGTAAAGAAATGACATGGTCTTGTATTCACTATCAAGTGTTCATTTACAATTGAAGATTGTCTTACGCCGATTAGGAGCTGACAGAAAGTAATCGGCGTAAAGCGATTATGACATCAACGACTTCATCGATTTTAAATTTGCTCGCTCCTCAACAGGTTAAGGGCTTGTTCTTGTTGAATATTTATCTCTAAACGAGAAAAAAAAATCAGAATGCTTAAAATTATATTGTCGTATATGAGATTTTCAATGGTGTCATTAAGTTTTAATGTATTTAGTTACCAAAGCGGATTTTGGGATGTCTTTTGAAATTTATCGAATCCTGCTTTCATTGCATGAAGAATTATTTATGTATACTCCGACCAGGATGTTTTCTTTGTTATCAAGGATCAAGGAAGGTTTCGGCAGGTACTATTAGATCCACCATCCAAAAGTGATTGGCGAGAGTCTAATGCTTCCAATCCCACGCCAGGGAAGAATATCGAGCTTGGCAAATGTCAGTGGAAGAATGACGAATAAAAGCATTTTAAACGGAGAAAAGGTGAATTATGTCGAAATTAGTCACGGATTGAAGCGGGATGTGGATGCTGAATATTTCGTTGTTCTCGTCGACAGATGCTCGTCGCTCATTCGCAACGGTCAACAGTGTGCGGCACGTAACTTCAATGTTGACAGTTCGCATACAAACAGTGCGGTTAATCGACGTTTCGAGAATATAATAGCAGTTGAAAGCAAATAAATAAACGGAACTACTATTTTTGATTGTTTATCGCCACTGGAGAGATTGTTTGAACTTGCGGTTTTCTCGTATCTTCTTCTTCGTGTGGTCTTCGGCTATGTTGGCGCGCGACTGCGTTAATGCATTAAATATTACCTGATGGACTATTTCAATCCTAACAACGGCCATCTGTAGAAATATTCTTCATTGTTTAACTTAATGCATGCCATGTCAGTTTTGATAGCCTATAAATACAAAATCTTCAGCTATTACATATTAAGCCAAAGCATAGGCAAAGTTTGGGAACTTTCTTTAACTTTTCCGCGCAGCACAATACTTAGGAGTAATATATTTTACACGAGAACTTATTACAGCTTTTAAAATTTATGTTCGCTGTAGTATTCTGATAGTCGAGAGGAATAATCGAGTTGAAGAGTTGATGCATATAAACTATCGGAACCGTAACCGATCGTTTTGTTCCAAATATGATTTTTCCCAGAACCTTCCCCAACAATGTAGTAGATGTTGAGTCATTTTTACTCTATTACATTTTTCTTTGGGCATTAGCACTGCTAGCCCTATTTTCCAGTAGTCGGGGTAAATACCGCTTTGGAAACATTCTTGGTAGATGTAGGATGGTCAATTTAAATCTGCTAGAACGCCCTTTTCATCAGATGCCTGTCGATTTTATCCAGTCCGGGTTTAGCTGTTTTACTATCTCAGTAACCTCCTCCAGATCGGGGAGGGTGGCAATACTGCTCTTATTGCTCTGTGCTCGGGAAGGTCCGTTTCCGACTCGTCATGAGGAAGCAGGGCTTACAATAGGATTGATTGCACCTTAGTCTCCATAGGTCAAGCCTGTTTTTATCTCTTATAAACCCTCTCCACTGCTGCATTTTTGTCTTTTCGTCATTTCATCTTGGCCTTGCAATGAAGTGCTCATTGATGGGAGAACTCGATTTTCTTACTTTGGCTTCGTTGCTTCAACGATGGCCGCGTTTAGAGTATCAGCAGCTTGGTTTAGGCCTATCCTGGTAGTAAAAAGTCAGCTTGTCGAGCTCTTCGATACCTTTCCTGGCAAAAACCGACGAGAAATTGCAGAGGCGAGATCATCAGAAGTTTCTGCCTGTGGTGGATTCGGTGATGTCAAACATAATTAATTTATGATCGCTGCTGGTGGCGTACTCTCTTCCTTACCATTTCGAGGATCAACTCGTGATATCTCTGCTGGTCAGAGTGATGTCATTGTCAACGCCGTAATAAGAGGGTGGCAAAGCAGGCATCCGCCACAGGCGTAACTGGGATTGGGGCGCAAAATGGAGAATATCGACCTGGTCGAGAGTTGCGCATGGATAACAATATTTTCGACCGATTTTAAAATACAAACAACCCACCCGATCAGTCTTTTTCGGACAACTTCATTTTGTGATTAAAGTTCGTAATCGTTCTATAGACATGTTCAGGTATGGCGTCCGATCACGAGGCGTTCATTCGTTATATCAGCGATCCGAAAAGCGGACCGGTTGGATACACATTATAGTCGCTCCGTCCGCTTTTTTGTGGCATTTTCGGGAATAAATGTGTATCTGGGGTCTTCTGGGATACGATGACGGAAGTCTTTTAGTTATAAAATCTAGGTAGTTTCTCCTGCGCGCTCAAAGCGTAAGTGGTCATTCGAAGTTGAGAATGAGCGTGTCCTTGCGGACATGGATATTAAATTCAGGTTTTGCACCTTGCTGTACACTTTTGTTGAGCGGGCTGACATGCTCCCGATTAGCAGAATCAATAAATAGCTCGGGTTAGTGGAGAGTCCCCATGTTTTAGAACAATTTACTATTTCAATACTTCTAAAAAAATCTCATGGTGAAGCACTTATGGAATGTTGAGGAAGTGGAGAGAAAAAATTGTGATCTGGTTTGTCGATCGAAACACTGTATATATTATTTTTACTAGATAATTCCCGTTTACGATTTTAATCATATAAAAATTGAAAAATCTCATGATAATTCTTATTGTGGATCACCGAATTTATTAAAATCGGATTTAGATGATAAATAAATGCGCATTGTATTGATATTATGAATTTTGTTATATTCGCCACGAATTCATTTTGCGAAATTTTAGGCATCGTTTGACGGCCAAACGGTTAAACGTTACTTAATTGTGCATTTAGAGGTTTGCGGTTGACAATTATTTGCCAACGGGAATCACGAAGGATCATCGTAAACATTATCCCATTTCAGCTGCCTCGTGCAAAGATGTCGAACGACTTGTTTGTCGACTGCTAAACGGGATTGAGGATAAAGTGGCATAGCAAACATTAAAAATATATATGAAATCAATTACACGTCCGATGGTGAACGTAACGTTTGTTATGTTTTGGCACATAATTCATAATATGAATAAGATTTCGAAGAAGTATGATTTTGAAAATTGATTTCCAAAATTAGTATTATTTATTGATCAAATTGATGTTGAGAAATTTATGGATCTGCTTGCGAACAATGCGTGCGAATATTTTTATCTAAAATTGCCCATGGCGCTTTTACTTTTTAATGCAAAAAATGAATATCTGCAGGGAATGAATTTATTTACTCATATACATGCTTTTTATAGCAATTTTTAATTAAATTCAGGAAAGCATGAAAGATTCGTTTAATAATTTTGATTGATTTTAGGAAAAGTTTTCGCGTCATTTTCTAGTCGCCACAGATGAACTATGCCCACAGATGAATTATTTATATATAAGATGAGCACAATCGATTAGGTCAATCAAAATTATTTTTAGAACTTTTGAATGCCTTTGTCTAAATGTCCGAATCTATCAAATCATCACACAGCCAGAATAATATTATGCAAGAAGACGTACAATATCGCTAGGTTATCTTCGCATTAACGTCATTTTTATCGACTCGGACGTATTTAAATGTCCCGGCTATCTTTGATGCGGTTGTTAATTAAAGCCTAATATCTCTCAAATAGGCAATAAAATGTATAAACGATTCGGGTTAACCCACATTAATTATTACGGATATCGCGTTAGGGCCTCCGAGGGCCGAAATCAATTACGACGCAACAAGCAATTAAAAGTCAAATAGGTCCTTAAATCATTTCGTAAATGCTATGCCTACATTATCTTGTCGATTTTTAGTTTTACAATAAATCATGCGGTGGTTACATGGGACCTGTCCACAGGTCTCAGGTGCCTCGACTCGAGCCCTGGACCGCCCGTCGAGAAGCGGTCACTCGGCACAGCCACCAATGTGCCCTATCAAATGTGGTTACTTGACATTCCAGGGGTATTTATTGGGTATACTTGTGGCTTTTATTATGATTAGGACAACCGAGGATATGCATTAGGAGTTAAGCCATTTGTTCGAATATGAACGCACACTATGACATGCAATCATGTTACGGGAATTCAACTTTAGCATGATAATATGCGCAATCCAAACATAATATTTATAAAGATATATTATTAGCGAAAAGAAAAGTCCGCCGGTAATCAGAATATATAAACACTATCGATAGCACACACTTTCTTCAAGTAAACATAAGCAATACACTTGAAATCGATTAATTATATCATTCACATATCATTATCAGTCGATAAATTTGGGTTAACGATCTATACAATCATACGCTCTCCGTCTGTTTCTCTCCAAAAAATCAACGTGTAAGACACCCTCCATCTCTGTCTCTATCAGAGCTCAACGTGCAAAAGCGTTCTATCTGAATTACTGGAATTCGCTCGCAAATAGGCGACTGCACCACCATACGGATTAAAATGTTGAATATCGTAGGACGGTACGTATACTTTATTTAACGGGTCGAGATTCTTTGGGATCTTTTCATTTTGAAGTCGCCTGCGGAAGATGAACAGCAATTCTTCACCGCGAAGGACGATCGCGTGTGTTTTCAGTAGTGCCAGCATTTTATTGAGAAAAAATTATCATGAATTTGTGTTTTTTCAGGATTACTCTAACATGAAAAAAAAAACCTCAATGAATCAGATTTATCCTAGTTTACAGAGTGTATACATAAGTATTGAATAATTTGATCAAATTTCAAAATAATTTATTTGATAAATTTTCAGTCAAACCTGCTTAAATTTCAGCGTCTATTTATGTATAGAATATTGAAATTCGATAAATGTATACTTGAACTAATAACACTTGATCTGGGAGATCCTCTTTGTATAACATTGTGATCCTTGAAACTCCAGGGATTAATAAATGCCAGAGTAAAATGAATTTCTTAATGATTACCGGCGTATATTGACTTGCATTATCTTTCGCTGTTGAGAGCTCAATTAGTAAAGCAAATTAACGGCCTTAAAGAATTCATCGACACGAACTTCTATGATAGCTGTAACAAATTTATTTTGGTAAAATAATGTCATCGCTTGAATTACTCATTGTCTCTCATTAGCGCCCAAATTGTTTAAATATATAGTGCGAGCCATGGCAAATTGATGACCTCAACTTCGGAGTTTTGAATCTTCAGCTGACTGCAAAAAATGAATCATACATTCATGTAATCATGCTTTGATCAGACCTTATTGAGACTATTTTTTATTGAGATAGAAAATCCTTTTCTAATATGATAATATCATGGCAAACGGTTATTAAATATATGGTGGTATTAACGATTGTATTCGATATTTGCGATTTTTGCTCAAAACTTGAATCCAATTACACGGAAATACCGAACCTGTTTATAGAAAACAGGAATATGATTAGGCGACCATGGGTCAAAACCATAAATCATGAAGTAAATCAAGTAGGCAATGACACTGAGTTCAATATGCAAAATAAATTATGCGCTTCGAGGAAATCTGCTTTTAAATTATGAAAATATTTTGGCAGGTTTTACAAATTTTAAAAATGTCCGACAACACGAGTGCTTTAAAAATGCAAATGTAGTGTTCATTCGCGTGAGAAAAATAGCTTAACATCAAATGTTGCAAATTTCGTACGTAGCTTTTGACCTGCATCCGGACTTGATTTATGATATGCTTTTCGTTCTATCGAACCCGAAATATAAATAATATTTGCTATTGAATCCAATTATAGTCGTTGACACGATGCAGCCATAAAAACAGGAAAATTGTTAGGCATAGGTCAATATAATAAATCATGCAGTATATCGTGTTTGAGATAATGACCGATATTTGACTCGCGATACGTAATTTATTATAGGTAGAGCTGAAAAATTGTATTTTAAAAATAAATAGATTTGTCATAATGGTCATGATATTATTCATGTGATTGATATTTGCCATAATAAAATTTGCTATGATAATGTATGGGTTTGAAAAATGGGCAATGATGCATGGAACGGTTGGGGTTGTTTTCATTATTTATGCATACAAAGCTACTGATTATTTAATGTCTCGAAAACTGATTTATAACTGTCTATATTCGGTATTTATCCATTTGGTTCGTCACTTGATCTGCTCATTTTTGTATGTCCACGAAACTGCATTCCATCCGATTTGACTTTGTGGTCATTCCCAAGAAGATTAAGAAGGCGTTAACACAAGATCGACGAACGTATAAACGGTCGATCTCGATGAACCTCACCGTTTCGGAGCCGAGAAGCTTTAGGAACAGAACAAGAAGAACACCAAGGAGACGGCCTCGAGGAGATGCATATGAAGAACTTCACTTTGCAACGTAAACAACATTATCTTCCGTTGACTTCTATCGTTTTGTAATCGCCGAACTGAGAGGGGCAACCTGAAATGATGGTGAAACCACACAGTCTCGAATTCGCTCGGGTAAGTTGTACGGTGACGGGGAGACACCCTCAGTTGGTGTAGGAGCGAATCCGAGATGCACTTAAGCGTCACGTCTGTCTTTACCCTACCCTGGCAACGCCCTAGCGAAGAAAGGGGGGACTGGAATCCTTGTACCCCAGAAAGCCCTTTCTAGTAGAGTCAAAAAGGTCGTCTAGAGTAGTTTTCCACCATATCCCTATGAAAACTACTCGCGAAAGCGTTCGTCAATACGTTCATTCAGGGTATTCGTTGGGTGAGCGTTTGAAATAAAACTCGGTGGTAATGCTACCTTCAATATCGAGCGAATGAAGAGGTGAATGTATGATACAGACGATTTAGATTTAACCCCTTCCTGTGAATGGATATTGAAGAGGCCCATAGTTCTGCAGTGGACTGTTTGTGGCTATGATGATGATGATGATGTAATCCCTAATCCTATCCTATCAGTGTATATTATCAGTAGTGTCTGCAAAGGAAACTGCCAGTGGTGTAGTGGGGCGGGGGCGCGTGGGGTCGGCGCTCCCACACTTTTTTCTAAACGATTTGGAAATTTTGCATAATATATATTATAATTTTTAAAAATTTATTTTAACTTAAATTGGTTAAATTGAAAAACGTTTGGTTGGAAACTTGGTGCGAAAATTGTATCACTGCTGGTAGGGGAGGGGGTACAGAAATATTATAATTAATCAGCGCTCCCAGACTTTTTTATTTAGCACTACATCACTGGAAACTGCATCATCAGCATATCGGATATTATGTATCCACTTATGGATCAGTTGGTTCATCCAAATCATGTCCACATTTCGTGTTTCGTAAAATTGATTGCCGATTCGATTTGAAGATTCGGCGATGTGTCTTTATTTTGTAGATGCTAATTAGATGATGATTGGTTTGAATTAGGAGTGGACAAACCAAAGATGACACCCCTAAATTATTTATAGCGGAAGCCGTCCCGTTTTAACCGATTCGATGCCAAGGGCCGGATCTAATGTTTGAATACGCCATATGAAGCTTTTAACGCTCTTGTCCGCGCCAAGATTTATGGCTTCTCAGCGGTTTTGTTTTGGATCCTCGATTCCGTGTCCCTTTTTTAGTTTGTAAATACTAATGACTTGTTGAGTGCCCTTTGCTTATCGAGCCCCTTGTATTGTATTACTTAAAAAACATCTCGAATAACTAACTGCTCACGGTCAATATAAATTCTTCTTGTTTACATTTCTTTGCTATGCATATCCACCGTTATATACGAGCTATCCGAAATCGATTCTAGATCTTATCTTCGAGACATTTTCACAATAGCTGTAAAAAGCGCATTATTACGACATTTTGTCTTGTTGCTTGAAGGTTGATGTGCATTGTTGGAGAGGCGGCGATTGATGGACATGTTTATGGGCCTTGGTTGAAATTCCAAACTCTTTTGACAAGATCTTTTGCAAACGTTACATTTCAATTTTTTGAAGCTAAGATTGATCTACATTCCAAAGCACATTTTTGTATGTATCACTTGAAGATAGATAATCGTACAATCATATTTTTTGTGGCTTCATTATATCATAGTGCCTATAAAATTTTGATTAAATCCAATCAAAGCTATTTAATATTTATGACTACTTGAATTATCTATCAAAAAGACTATATCAGCATTCTTCGTTGCATTTATCCAGGTAACGCATTTTGTGAGTGTTCACAATTAAAATTATGAGTGACACAAATGACATAGAGATGGCCCTTCTCTGTAATTTAATTAAAGGGAAATTTTTGAAACTTGTCAATTTTATGAAAGAAATGTGTAAATTTAAGGTTTTATTGAGACTTTTCTCTTTCTATCTGAGAGTCGTAAATTTTAATTGAACTGACCCTTCTCAAATATAATTTTGCAGGAGTGCTTTTGAGATGCACTTTAGTGCTAATTAAGTTTCCACCCTAGAACTTTACTGCAAATGGACAAATAGTAGTCAGAGGCGTAGGCTAGTTATGTATTTTACCCCTTGACAAATTTTTATAGTTGCTCTAAATTAATATATAATAATTTAGAAAGATTTTTTATCTCTAAAACGAATAAAAGTGTTAATCGGTATTTGATGTATAGAATTAATATAAATGCTATAATTTATTATTTCAAAAAGTTTCTTTGCAGCTTACTGTATTTCCGTTTTGCTTTATATTGTGCTTACAGAGTGTTCTTACGGAAACATTAACGATAAATGCAAAACCAAACCATTTATTGTACAAATGTTGCTTTGCTTATGTTTAGTATTAATTATGACCTGACTTCTGCGGTTTCAAAAGCCTCACTCATACATTCCAATATGATTTTTTAAATTTAACACAAGTGTCCTTATCCTTTTGTATCATTATTTTGCTTAAATCAGCGATTTTACTTCGGTACCTCTGATAATGCATACGTGTGCATTTTGGGGGAGGGTGGTCAGTAATGAAATTGGGGATTCACTGCAACCAAAATAGGTGTTCGATCGATATATCTCTTTGACGATGACGGGGAAAGTGAACAGCGTTGCTCAAATATTTGAATGACTCATAAATTAAAATGTACTCAACGAGTCACGCGAGTAGGAATGAATAGAATTAGTGGTGGGAATTCCAATAGACAGTAAAAAAAAAACAACCGTTGACTTTTTTCTACTTAATAGATTCTAGACTCTTTGTAGCGTCGGATGTTTCTCTCGTTCTTTGAATCTTTGTCCTTTTATTGTTTGGATTGCTATGTTGACCGCGACATTAAATAGAAATTTTCAGACGGATATTAAATAGGTTGTACCCCATGAAATTGCGGAATTTGTCGTGTATACACTTGGCTCTTGTATAATATGATTGTATGATTCCTCTTTCCCTAATAACATGATTAAATTAATAAGAAACTACTTTGACAATAGGATTGTTTTTGCACCGGCTGGAGGTGAGCTTATCACTCGCTCTCTGACGATGTGATGTCCACAGGGATCAGTTCTGGGACCCATGCTCTGGAACATCCTGCTTGATGATTCCCTCGACTTGGTACTCCAGCATATACCGATGACTTTACTCTCACAACATGCGGGGATTCAAGATCAGAACTGGGAACTTGATTGGGTGAAGACCGTATAGTTTTCGATAAAAACGTCGTCTACCTGGACGTAACCATCTCTGAGGGATGCAGATTCAGAGAAAACATTAAAATTGCAACTGGCAAAGCGACCAAGGCTTTTGGAAAAACGTCTAGACAGGCGGGCGCTGATTGCTTCTCTCTTGGGGAACTTGGAGGCAGACACCTCAGGATTGCCTATAAAGCCATCTACGAGAGTATTGCCACATACGGAGCAGGAGCATGGGTGGATAGGCTTGGACACCGTGGACAAGACAAGATGGCTGGACGAAGCCTAAAAATTGCACAACGGCAGCCACTACTAAGAATCACTGGAGCGTACTGAACAACTACTACAGACAGCCTCCCTGTCTTTACAGGGATCATTCCACTAAACCCAAAAGTACAAATAAAGACAATAAGGCACTTTTAAAAAGCATGTAGAATAATTAAAGTTAGTAACTCCACTCTATCAGCTGAGGAATTCTTATGGATCCTATTGCCACCAAAAGGTGAACTAGAAACGCTGCAATTGCCGATTGGAAACGCAGTTGGTCATGCGGAATTTCTTTGGCTCAGTCTCATCTCACCTCAAGCTAAAATGAGTTGACCACGATCATTGGACTTCCCAGTTCCTGACGGGGCACGACCGTTTTGCAGTACACCTGGAAAAAATGAAACTAAAAAATAGTTCGAACTGTGTGTGTCCTTTCGTGGATGTGGATTATGTTCTGTATGTCCCATATCAAAGATCCCTTTTTTGGACCTCTTGGCCACAGGGACTTGGTGGCCAGCCCCGGTGCCTTGTCGGTGATCAAGGTCTTCTGTCATAGTTTTGGAGCCAAAGGAGCTGATCACTTTTCTTATTCCTTTTTGAATTCTCAATTTACTTTTTAATTCATCGGACAACCCCATGCCTTCATTTATTTTGGTAGATTCTATGTCAACTGATGCAATTTCAGAAAATAAAAAAAACCAGTAAATTGATAGTTGTCCTTCAAATGACGCTTAATTGATACATTTTAATTTTTAGTTTAATAGTTTCTTCGTCGTTTTTATCATTTCTGGGTTTATATGAGTAACTCATTTTGTTCCGATGGACGACTCCCCAAAAAAGCCATTCTGCTAATTTATCAAGGGTTGAAGCGCTCATATTTTATTGTGCATAAGAACAAATTACGTTTAGCACGTAAAACCATTTCATTCGGCATTTACAACTCGATTTCATCTTCCGTAATTTATGTCCAATGGCATCCACGAATCGCAACGATCTACTGACATATTACGAGGCCTCCGCTCAAATGATTCCTTTTTGAAATTGTATACAATTTCGATAAATGTACGAATGCATATGGCGGGGCTCACAAATGGGGTCGAAGGCGTAACAAATTATTTCGAATTAGGGTGTGAAAAATTCATGCGCTGGGTTGAGGAGAGAATGGTTCGGGGCGATTCCATCACAATAGAAAAATGCGATCGAATCTTTTCGGAGTGGAATACTAAAATCAACGTTATTGTCAAGCGCGAGTCGAAAAGCGATGCATGCAGTCTTTTTGTCATCGGATAAACATTCAAACAAATCTTTTTCGCCGATTTTGTACCAATTCTCTTGCAATATACGTGCGTGGAGCGTTCAATAATATGTACGCAAATACGAAAAAATAGCGCATTGTCTTCTATATCGATTTAACCTGTTACTTCTTCTTCATTTTTCAAAAAAATGTGTTTCCTTTTGGATTCAAAAAATTATTAAAAAGGGAAATATTCTACTAACCAGTGATTCCAGTTTCATAATGCTTCAGCTATCTCAATCTTGTCGCGATTTCCAATATATTTGTACCACAAAAAATATTTTTCTTTACCAGAGATCTTACGCATACCTTGAATTTCTCGCTGTGTATTCGAACCAAGGCATTTTTCAGTAAATTATCAGACGATAATTCCTCATAAATGAGTCTAAATAATTGTTGAACTTCTTTCTTCTTTGAGAACGAGAGAATGCTTGTATAAATATAACGATCTTGTAGTTGCATGTTTCTGCCATTCGCACCAAGAATCTGTGTCTTTCGAACAGCTTGAATGCTGAAGGGCTTCATCAGTCGAAATTTTATGATAGTAAGAGGCCTAAATAGCATTTCTCATATTTTCTGTAGAGTCAGGATGTCGGCGAATAGCTAAGCCTTAATAATTAGATGAATCTTTTATCAATTTATTAGTTAGCTGTTCGATTTTCGAAGCACTTCATACAGAGCTTTCTTTTTGTGCCCTTACTTTTCACTTGCTCATTTGCTTTTTTAAATGTGTTAACATTTTTGGACTTAATTTGCTTCATTACTTGAACAATGATAAGAATAGTCCTCAACAGGAACGTCTGGCCTGCAAAAAAAAGTAGATATAGAGGTAAATCTGCGACTGCAGCGGTCTCTGAGCTGTCGGGGCGCAATCTGAACGGAGTTAATGCTTTGAGCGCCTTTCGCGAATAAGCTGTAAAGCATTGAAATAATCCGAATTTCTTCACCAAAATTATGGACGATATTCTTGGAGATATTTACTTTCGAATTTGATTTTTTTGATGTGATAAAGTGAGATGACCCCTTAAGACGTCTTCATTTTTCGCTATTCTTTCGCGAAGCTTTGAAAAAATCTTGCATTAAGG
Source organism: Stenopsyche tienmushanensis (assembly GCA_008973525.1). Lineage (NCBI taxonomy): Eukaryota > Metazoa > Arthropoda > Insecta > Trichoptera > Stenopsychidae > Stenopsyche > Stenopsyche tienmushanensis. The sequence goes on from WACJ01000462.1 coordinate 96,370, forward strand.
TGTATTTCCCAAAGGTATGTTGTATTTCCGTTTTACTCATATCGCATGTGCTAACAAAAAAACATGCTGTACTTTTTAAATCCAAAATATGTTTTCTGTCATAGAAAGATATTTTTGTATGATATCATAATTAGGGGTCCCAAATATTCGTAAAATCAATTATTCGAATATCGAATGTGAGATTGGTAAAATATTCGAATATTCGAGTATTCGAATATTTTATATATGTAGACGAGGGTGATTCAAATATAACCCGGAATTTTCCATTAGTGTTATTATATAAAAATATAAATGGAGCATCTTAATTTTCTACAAAGTTCCCTTCATTAGAAATGAATTTATTCGATCAGGAAGGAAGGTTCTTGATCCTATCACACAAAGAAGGCAAGAAGTATCATCTTCTGTTGCGCAACGCGTTTTTTCGTAGACAAAGGCTAGAAATCAAGTGAAATTTTGAGGTTTTTGGTTTCAGCGAAATCAAAAGGATCAGAATTTTATTTACTTTTCAGCAATACATAGTGCATTGAACGTTACTACTTTTAAGCTTGACCGTAATTTCATTTTTATTGAGCCTGCTGTTGAAAAAACCCTCTCAGTTTTGGTTTTATCGACAGTATCTAAAATATCACCCTTTTTTTTGGAATGATCGATACTTTTGAATAGTTTTTTAATACACAACTTTACACAAATTCAATAAAATAATTTCAATAAACTTGGCACTTTTTTGCATTTCTTTGTTGCTATTTCGATTGGCAGAAGAACATCGAGCAATTTTCTTAAAAAATAAATATTTCTTCATCAGTAATAATTTCCGTTATCCTTGTCTTTTAATGTCCTTTAATGATTTTTTTTTAATCTTCTTTAATTCTTTAATATTTTTGCCATCATACTTATGGAGTTCCATCTTGTTTCAACTTTCTAAATTACTCACATTTTTCTAGAAAATTGTCGACAAAATCATAAATATATATGTTTATTGAAAATTATCATATTATATAAACGAAATCACGGTAGAAATATATATATAATATTTGAAGTGTTGATACATTTAAGATTAATTGGCGGATTCATGAGAAAAAATGGCACACGGAATGTTATATTTTATACAATTGTAATCCATTTATAAATTTAGGTTCGGAAATGATGAAGCTGGAGGACGTTATTCGGCGCAAAAATATGGCCATTCTGGGATCGTGTCGTTCATCGCAGGGTCTCTTAATTTATTTTGTCGACATCACACATTTGGTGGCGACTCGACTTTTTTCACGTCCGCCCCTATAGCATATGTTCATTAAATGGTAGAATGTTAATGAGGGTGTCCAGTGGCGTAGCCAGTCGTTGTGGGTGGAGATCCCGAGGGGGCGTCGTTCGTTCGCTCAAAAAGGGGATCTCCCACACCGACGTGTGTGTTTACACAAAAGAAACCATTTAAATAAGTGAGTCCGAGGGGGAACTGTGAAGTATAGAACTTGAAAGATGTTTGCAGATGGCTTGTAAACAGGGAAAAAATCATTAGCGTTATTGCAATAGTGGCGAACGGTGCATTAGTATATTGTAGAGCGCATTGATCGTGGCAATTCCAGGAATTCAGTAAAATGCTTTTAGTAACTCAGGTGTTTGAATGAAACAATTCAAGGACTTAATTCATGTCGAAATTCAATTTGATATCGCCAGTGTACACTACGTTTTCCGCTGGAAATCCAGCATTTTCCGATTTTTATTGCAGTGCCGTCGCAGATGGACAAAACCGCATAAATCAAGTCCAAATAGCTCGTACATGTATATTCAAAGTTTCAGAGACACACCTGTGCACCCATTCCAACAATCGATATGGCAGGGGTGGCACCGTAGACGTCCGCTACCACCTGGTGGCGCCGCGAATCCTCACTAAAAACCCCTGCACGAATGCTAAGGTATCATCATTAACATATAACGACTACTGTCTGCTAATCCTCAGACGTGGATGTAGCCATCTCCGTGCATTCGTATGGTAATTCTTGGATCTTCGTCTATTGGCGAATTTTCGACTCTGCCAAAAACGACCTCGTTTGTTTGCTATTCCGTTCTTTGCTAACATGCATTCTAGCATGTTAAAAAACTTCGGTTCAGGATCCGGTAGGGACTTTAAATTTTCTTGAAATTTTTGAACATGTACACAAACATCCGACTACCAAA
>WACJ01000463.1:0-98153 GCA_008973525.1 Stenopsyche tienmushanensis
AAATTGTCCATATGATACTACAAGGGTCATCCAAAAAGTAAAGTTACAACTTGTATTTAATTGAAATACACAGGATACTTTAAAGAAATTTATTAAACTATTTGTCAATGTAATCACCCTCAAAATCGAGACATTTCTATAGTCGGGGCACCAGGTTTTGTATGCCAGGGTCATAGATCAGGGCCGTAACAAAGGAGTGGCAAAGCAGGCGCTTACCACGAGCGCAACTGGACTAGAGGCGCAAAACACAGAATAACGACCCACTCGAGAGTTGCCAATGATTTTACTTGACCACTTTAATATACATGAATCAACACTGATTGACTCTGTCCATTTTTATAATATATACTAAGTTGTTTAATCCCTCTTTTCCTCGTTATCACTTAAACATTGGGCCGACCCAGCCAACATAAGCCCGCAATAAATAAAGACAGCAAAATATTCAACCGATTGTAAAATTTAAACAACATATCCGATCGGTCTTCTTCGGACAATTTCGATTTGTAATGATAGTTCGTAATCGTTCTGTATATATGTTCGGGTTTAGTGTTCAATCGTGAGGCGCTCATTCGTAATATCAGCGGTCCGAAAAGCGGACAGGATGGACACAAACTTTGTGGCCACTCGGTCTTCTTTTAGGGATTTTCTAAATGCATATCCGGGGCCTTCTTTGATCTGTATGATCACAGAAGTTCCGTCAGAAGCTAATTTACATAGGTGACGCCAAATGGGCTCGCGAATGAGTCTAAGGGAAGTCTACTCATAAAAATTACATATATTTATGAATCTTACTAATTTATTCTGCTATGTCAGTTAGTTTTTTTTAGTTGTAAGTTACAAAATCTAGCTAGTTTTTCCTTCTTTTTCTTGAGAATCCTGAAACTTGAGGTTTATAAGGCAGACACTTTTTATCATAGTATTTTTTTAAAAACAACAACCGACATCTATACATTTGGTCAGGTACTTGAGACAATCTTTGTATATTATTTTAAAATATATATTATAATAATATGTATTATATTAAATTTATAATAGTATTATTTAAGAAAAAAAAATCCGGGGGGGGGGGCATGTTAGATACTTGCAACTGGCGCTTCATACCCTCGTTACAGCTCTTTCATAGACCGCCGTCCCCAGCTCTTTTTGAAGGGTTTTTTGGATTATGGGGAGTAGTGACACACCCACGTCTCATTACCCATCACGATAGAGTCCAGAAAAGCTTCTCCTTCCTATGGAAAACACATTGTGTGAGCATTTTGGGTACCCATGCACCCATCTTGCACTCAATTTCTTGTAACCGAGTTTTTCCGACGAAATATCATCAAGAAAACTTCGAGAAATGCATCTTCGCATTTATTCTTCAATTTTTTACACACGTTCGTCAGATATCACTGATGGACTCACAGTACTACCATAAACTTCCGCGAGTTTCAGATGGATATTCGCGGTGGTATTTTTCTACAAAGGTAAGGAAGCGCGCGACGACTTTTTCATCGGAAGAATTTACTGTGACTGAACGAAATGGTCGACAAATACACATGACTAAACAAACTGGCCGTTAGGGTTCCTCTTACACATCAAGTGCGCTAACTTCGAAATAAAAAATATCCCCTGGCCTCAGGAACCCTTGTAACCTTACTTTCTAGATGACCCACGTATGATACAGATGATATATCCAAAAATTTAGCCATCACCCTAAATTATACTCTATTTAATATTCCTGAATGTGAAAATATAAAATGTTTTTAATAAATTAGCATGTTTATAAGTTTTAATAATTTTTAAAATAACAGTCAAGTATAGAAGAAGGATATAAAAAACTATTCGACAAGCTTTACAAGACAATGCTCACAGGCATAGAATTGACACTGGACACTTTAAAATTGATACCAACGCTCAACAAAGATGTAAGAATTTGTGATACTGAAATTATGAAAATATTTACATGATATTCTAATTGTGTTTTTATCCTTTAAGAATATTTCAGACGGTAAAGAGAAACATTTATCTCGCTTTAAAAGATTGCAAGAAGAAAAAGAGAGCGAATTGAATTGGATTCGAGAATATTCGGAAGAAATGATGGTTTGTATGAATCTTATTGAAATATTTTGAACCGTTTTATTGTGGATGAAACGTTATGAATGATTTTTGCAAAAAATTATACTTTTACAAAATATTTCTATTTAAAAAAAATAGATTAGAAAGGGGAATATTTCATTGAACAAATTCAATAAAATAGCACATTGTAATCTCTAATCAATAAATCAAGCAAAATTCAATATATGTATTTTAAAATTTATGTAAAATAAATATATCTGATTGCAATTACAGATTGATAAGTTTTTCAAGCCTTATAAACATATATACCAAGAGCTAGCAGCTTACATTGAAGATCATCTAACACATGTGAATAATTGAATAGTTGTGCTCTGGCGTGTTTCTGGACTATCATTATGATAGTCTGGCGACTGAGTGCCGTTGGGATTGAGAGGGGAAGGGTTTGAAATCTAGTGAAAATTCAACATAATGAAGGAATACTATATAAGTAGTAATCAAAATTGATGTAATGAATGTTCTTCATAGCATGTTCGTGTATTTCGGATTTGTAATTCAATTCCAAGATTGCTTTCTGATGCACTGTCACCCCGTGGGTGATTTATCTATTGGTGTATTCAATGTACGATATGATACAGGCTGAGCATTAGATCTCGTAAGCTCCCTGACTTTCGTTTTTCATTTTGTTATTTTTGTTGGACAGAAGACTTTCTATATTTTCTCCCGTCCCAAAGATTCAGAGATATCCAGATAGAGGCGGATGCCTCAGACGCGCTCAGCGATATCCGTCGTCGTGTCAAGATAGAGGCTTTATTTAGAAAGTAAGAAAAGTGGTCTGCGTCGATCGTCGGCTGCCACCTCTCATTTTCTCCCTCTCGGTTAGGCACAGCCTAAGATGTCGCTGGGTTGTCCCGGATCACTGGACGTCTCAGTTCCTCACAGGACACGGACGATTTAAGGCCTCGTTGGTTAGGTTTGGGCTTTCAACAACTTCGGAGTGTCCATGCTGAAATCCGTTCATGAACGCAGACCATGCTCTATGGACATGTTCGGTTATGGCATCCGATCGCGAGATGTTCCTTCGTTGTGTCAGTAGTCCGAAATTCGGACCGGTTGGATGGGGAAACATTGTGACCACTTCCTCTAATTTTAGAGCATTTAGGACTATTTGTAAAAGATCTCCATCGGGTCCTAGAGGCCGTTCCTTGCAATCGGTAACAATAAGTGGGATCGCACCCTTTTTTTCGGGGCCGCAAGTGAGACTCGAAACTCTTCTCTATCTTTTATATAATTATTTTCATCTATTTCATTTTTAAGCAGTTTTCATCTATATATTTATCCCAGCCTAATAATCTCAAAGTAAATTAGAATATTTAGCTAGCTTTCAGAGCGCAAGTGACCGCAAGAAGTGGAGAAAAAACGTGTTCTTGCAGATATGGAATTTCAATTTGACCGCCTCTCGGCATACTTGACTAAAGGCTTCTTTTACCTTAGCAAACCGGTTCGGACACCGCGACACCGGAAAACGGACGCCGGATAGTAGACATTTATTTTATATATATAGAAGATTTTGTATTATGTGTGATAGATAAATCCAAATGTATATGAAACCTTAGTCCCTATGATATTACGGATGTTTATTTTGTGAGCGTTGAACACATTGTAAAAACCTATAAGTTGTTTGTTTGTTTTTTTTTTAAATAGGAGATACGAAATAATACCACAATTGCTAAGATCTCCACCGATATTCCTGTGATTGAAAACAAAACTGACCAGACTGTTGAGGTGAATCACTTTTGGTTGATTGTTTGATGCGTTACATTTAAACATTATCACATTCAACAGAATCATGATGCGTTGTTTTATTTTATATTTTGTATTATTTTTAATAGATAGATCAAAATGTACACGAAACCTCAATCCCCGATGAAATTATGGATATAGATTTCATGAATGTTGATTTTAACCGTTTTCTAGATGACATTGCATTATTTACAAATGTAGGTACCACCAAAGAATAGTTAATATTTAAAAAGTACATTTGTGCAAACTTTTTATGGTGTTTTTATGCATATTTTATAGGGAGAAATGACTCAAAATCAAACCGCTAGTCTAATGATGTCAAATACTATTTTCAATGGATTTCACATACCAATATACAATGCTTATGATAAATGGCAAAACAAATTAGTATATGCAATGAACGTGAGTTTTTTGCAAGAAATTAAGTGAGAGTATGTTTTTGAATTAAACATATTACTTTTTAATGTTTATTTTTAGAATTCAGAACAAGTTGATAATGACTATTGGACAGAAATAAGATCGTTCATTAATATATTAATCAAAAAAACTAAGGAATTAACAATTTTTTATTATAATCTAATATCAGCGGCAGAAGTAAGAATTTATAGCTAAATCGCAAGTTTTGACACTTAAATACGTCCTAATTATTTACTTTTTTTTAGGTGAAATTTTTGAATGAGCCACCAAATAACATTTTGATCACAGCTATAGCTGTGTCTAGTAAATATGATCTGAATTTTATTTCAGACATATGGGTAAAGCTTAAAGCTGATATAAACCTTGTAAGTATTTATATAAATAGGTTTTCCAATATTTATGATCTTATAATTAAATGTAATATATATTTTAGATGCTCTCTTCATCTGAATATCCGACATTGGTGGATGTAATGATTACTAGTCAAACAGGAGAAACGCAAAATCTATTAACATTTTGGAAAATGCTACAAGACATATCAGAATCTGTAAGTAATGGTACTATTATATTTATTCTTGAAAATATTTTTCGTTGAGAATCTGCTAAATGAATATGAATACGCAATATAAATCTAACCAGCTTATAGTGTATTTGACTACTTTCTGGATTCTTATTATTAAGATTTGGCTTCAAATCCAGCCTGGCAGGGTGTCTAATGATTGACTAATTTGCAACAATATATTAAAGGTCTTATAAGAATAACGTAAATATATGGAAATCAATAATAAATTCCTTCTCTAATATTCCAGTAAAATCTATTATTATATAGCTTTTGTGTGAAAATAGATATGCCAACCTAACTAGAAAGAATTGTGGAGTATTTAAAAAACGTTTTGCGGACCGTTCTCAAGTCTCATATACGGCTTTTTTATGTTTTAGAAACTGATTTTATCCACACCTGGGTATGGGACGATGATGAAGCTTTTGATAGCATGTAGCCATAACCAATTGGATAACGTTTTCGTCGTATGGAATCAATTAACAATGATTGCAGAACATCAATATAGTAATGTAACGGTTAGAGGAGTCACATAATTTGGAGTAGAATTGTGTGAAATTTAAATACGCTTCTATTTTAATACATGATGTTATTTGGTTTAGGATCAACAGAGTGTCCAAGACGAAGAATGGAACCTCAGGAGATATATGATTTCGAGTAAAATATCAGAATTGCGAGAAGTCGACGAAGCGTTATTTAAATTACTTGATACAACCAAAAATGTCGTCTCCATGCATGAAAATGTCTGTAAAACTCAATATCTCAGAAATGAAATTGATCTCAATTTCGAAATGATTATATTTCATTTTGTAATTTTCAGGAAAAAACCTATAAGAAAGCACTGTTAAAAAAATTGATCACATCAAGTCATGACTCTCTAAGTGATGTCATGGATGCTTTTATTGGTGCACTGTCATTTTTGCAAGACGATAGGGTTAGACCTCAATGAATACGAATTAAATCCTTATTGAATTACTAGCTATTAACAAATTGTACTAATTAGTTTGTTTGCTTTGATGCAGAATCTTGAAAATATTGATAATTATTTTGATTTGAATGGAACGTACTCTCAAAGGATGGACAAAGTATTACAAACCAAAAGTCTATGGATGAGCCTAATAGACACGTTGAGAATGGTAAGAAAACAAGTCGTTATATTGTTCATATTCATCATATAATCAGGACCTTCCAGACGAAGTGTTACCAATTTAAAAAGGTTTTAATTTCATCTTCATTCTCCTCAAAGGCATGTCTTCAAATTGTCCACATGATACTACGAAGGTCATCTAGAAAGTAAGGTAATTCGCATTTGTTCTTCAATTTTTCGCACACGTTCGTCAGAAATCACTGATGGTTTCCCACTTTTCGACTTATCCTGAGTATCAGTACGACCTTCTTGGAACAATCTTTTTTCATCGGAAGAATTTACTGCGACTGAACAAAATGGCCGACAAACACACAGTGCGCTAACTTCGAAATAAAAAATATCCCCTGGCCTCAGGAACCCTTGTAACCTTACTTTCTAGATGACCCACGTATGATACAGATGATATATCCAAAAATTTAGCCATCACCCTAAATTATACTCTATTTAATATTCCTGAATGTGAAAATATAAAATGTTTTTAATAAATTAGCATATTTATAAGTTTTAATAATTTTTAAAATAACAGTCAAATATAGAAGAAGGATATAAAAAACTATTCGACAAGCTTTACAAGACAATGCTCACAGGCATAGAATTGACACTGGACACTTTAAAATTGATACCATCGCTCAACAAAGATGTAAGAATTTGTGATACTGAAATTATGAAAATATTTACATGATATTCTAATTGTGTTTTTATCTTTTAAGAATATTTCAGACGGTAAAGAGAAACATTTATCTCGCTTTAAAAGATTGCAAGAAGAAAAAGAGAGCGAATTGAATTGGATTCGAGAATATTCGGAAGAAGTGATGGTTTGTTTGAATCTTATTGATATATCTTGAACCGTTTTATTGTGGATGAAACGTTATGAATGATTTTTGCAAAAAATCATACTTCTACAAAATATTTCTATTTAAAAAAAAATAGATTAGAAAGGAGAACATTTCAATGAACTTTTACCCTCGATATAAAATATTTGCGATATCTTTATTGATCATATATTTATTTTTTTAGAAGCTAACTGGGGGAACTGTTCATAAGGATATGCAAACTTAATTAATAATAAGGATATGGATATGCACATTGTAATCTGCAATCAATAAATCAAGCAAAATGCAATTTTTATATTTTAAAATTTATGTATAATAAATATATTTGATTGTAATTAAAAATTGATGACTTTTTCAAGGCTTAAAAACGTATATACCAAAAACTGGCAACATTAATTGAAGATCATCTAACACATGTGAATAATTTAATAGTTGTGTTCTGGTGTGTTTCCGGACTGGTTTCTGGTCGGTCGTCGGCCGCCACCTCTCACTTTCTTTCCTCTCGGTTAGGCACCGCCTGAGATGTCGCCGGGTCGTTCCGGATCATTGGACGTCTCAGTTCCTCACAGGACACGGACATGCTCTGTGGACATGTTCGGGCATGGCGTCCGATTGCGAGACATTCCTTCGTTGTGTCAGTGGTCCGAAATTCGGACCGGTTGTATAGGGAAACCTTGTGTGTGTATAATATTTAGCTAGCTTTCCCCCGCGTTCAGAGCGCAAGTGACCGCAAGAAGTGGAGAAGGAACGTGTTCTTGCAGACATGGAATTTCAATTTGACCGCCTCTTGGCATACTTGACTAAAGGCTTCTTTTACCTTAGCAAACCGGATCGGACACCGCGACACCGGACACTGGACGCCGGACAGTAGATATTAATTTATATATATATATATAAGATTTTGTATTTTGTGATAGATAAATCCAAATGTATATGAAACCTCAGACCCTGATGATATTACGGATGTTGATTTTATGAGCGTTGACCTCATTGTAAAAACCTATATATTTTTTTTTGTTGTTAAATAGGAGATAAGAAATAAAACCAGAATTGCTAAGATATCCACCGATATTCCTGTGATTGAAAACAAAACTGACCAGACTGTTGAGGTGAATCGCTTTTGGTTGATTGTTTGATGCGTTACATTTAAACTTTACCACATTCAACAGAATCATGATGCGTTGTTTTATTTTATATTTTGTATTATGTTTAATAGATAGATCAAAATGTACACGAAACTTCAATCCCCGATGAAATTATGGATATTGATTTCATGAATGTTGATTTTAACCGTTTTCTAGAAGACATTGCATTATTTACAAATGTAGGTACCACCATAGAATAGTTAATATTTAAAAAGTACATTTGTGCAATCTTTTTATGGTGTTTTTATGCATATTTTATAGGGAAAAATGACTCAAAATCAAACCACTAGTCTAATGATGTCAAATACTATTTTCAATGGATTTCACATACCAATATACAATGCTTATGATAAATGGCAAAACAAATTAGTATATGCAATGAACGTGAGTTTTTTGCAAGAAATTAGCTAAGAATATGTTTTTGAATTAAACATATTACTTTTTAATGTTTTTTTTTAGAATTCAGAACAAGTTGATAATGACTATTGGACAGAAATAAGATCGTTCATTAATATTGTAACCAAAAAAGCTATGGAATTAACTATTTTGTATTATAAACTAATATCAGCGGCAGAAGTAAGAATTTATAGCTAAATCGCCAGTTTTTGACACTTAAATATGTTTTAATTATTTACTTTTATTTGAGGTGAAATTTTTGAACGAGCAACCAAATAACACTATGATTGCAGCTGTAGCTTTGTCTAGTAAATATGATCTGAAATTTATTTCAGAGATGTGGGTAAAGCTTAAAGCTGATATAAACCTTGTAAGTGTTTATACAAATCGGTTCCCCAACATTTATAATTTCATAATTAAATGCAATATATTTTTTAGATGCTCTCTTCATCTGACTATCCGACATTGGTGGATGTAATGATTACTAGTCAAACAGAAGAAACGCAAAATCTATTAACATTTTGGAAAATGCTACAAGACATATCAGAATCTGTAAGTAATGGTACTATTATATTTATTCTTAAAAATATTTTTCGTTGAGAATCTGCTAAATGATTACGAATACGCAATATAAATCTAACCAGATTATAGTGTAGTTGACTACTTTCTGGATTCTTATTATTAAGATTTGGCTTCAAATCCAGCCTGGCAGGGTGTCTAATGATTGACTAATTTGCAACAATATATTAAAGGTCTTATAAGAATAACGTTAATATATGGAAATCAATAATAAATTCCTTCTCTAATATTCCCGTAAAATCTATTATTATATGGCTTTTGTGAGAAAATAGATATGCCAACCTAACTAGAAAGAATTGTGGAGTATTTAAAAAACGTTTTGCGGACCGTTCTCAAGTCTCATATACGGCTTTTTATGTTTTAGAAACTGATTTTATCCACACCTGGGTATGGGACGATGATGAACCTTTTGATAACATGTAGCCATAACCAATTGGATAACGTTTTTGTTGTATGGGATCAATTAACATTGATTGCAGAACATCAATATAGTAATGTAACGGTTAGAGGAGTCACATAATTTGGAGTAGAACTTGTGTGAAATTTAAATACGCTTCTATTTTAACACATGATGTTATTTGGTTTAGGATCAACAGAGTGTCCAAGACGAAGAATGGAACCTCAGGAGATATATGATTTCGAGTAAAATATCAGAATTGCGAGAAGTCGACGAAGCGTTATTTAAATTACTTGATACAACTAAAAATGTCGCCTCCATGCATGAACATGTCTGTAAAACTCAAAATCTCAGAAATAAAATTTACCTCAATTTCGAAATGATTATATTTCATTTTGTAATTTTTAGGAAAAACAACAAAAGAAAGCACCGTTGAAAAAATTGATCACATCAAGTCATGACTTTTTAAATGATGTTATGAATGCTTTTATTGATGCACTGTCATTTTTGCAAAGCGATAAGGTTAGACCACAATGAAGACGAATTAAATCCTTATTTTATTACTAGCTATTAACAAATTGTACTAATTAGTTTGTTTGCTTTGATGCAGAGTCTTGAAAATAAAGATAATTATTTTGATTTGAATGGAACGTACTCTCAAAGGATGGACAAAGTATTACAAACCAAAAGTCTATGGATGAGCCTAATAGACACGTTGAGAATGGTAAGAAAACAAGTCGTTACATTGTTCATATTCATCATGTAATCAGGATCTCACTGATGGTTTCCCACTTCTCGACTTATCGTGAGTCATCACATTACTATCATAAACTTCCACGAGCTTCTGATGGATATTCGCGTTGGTATTGTTCTACGAAGCCAAGGAATCGCGCGAAGACTTTTTCATCAGAAGAATTAACTGTGACTGAACAAAATGGCCGACAAACACACAGTGCGCTAACTTCGAAATAAAAAATATCCCCTGGCCTCAGGAACCCTTGTAACCTTACTTTCTAGATGACCCACGTATGATACAGATGATATATCCAAAAATTTAGCCATCACCCTAAATTATACTCTATTTAATATTCCTGAATATGAAAATATAAAATGTTTTTAATAAATTAGCATATTTATAAGTTTTAATAATTTTTAAAATAACAGTCAAATATAGAAGAAGGATATAAAAAACTATTCGACAAGCTTTACAAGACAATGCTCACAGACATAGAATTGACACTGGACACTTTAAAATTGATACCAACGCTCAACAAAGATGTAAGAATTTGTAATACTGAAATTATGAAAATATTTACATGATATTCTAATTGTGTTTTTATCCTTTAAGAATATTTCAGACGCTAAAGAGAAACATTTATCTCGCTTTAAAAGATTGCAAGAAGAAAAAGAGAGCGAATTGAATTGGATTCGAGAATATTCGGAAGAAATGATGGTTTGTATGAATCTTATTGAAATATCTTGAACCGTTTTATTATGGATGAAACGTTATGAATGATTTTTGCAAAAATTCATACCTTTACAAAATATTTCTATTTAAAAAAAAAAATAGATTAGAAAGGAGAATATTTCAATGAACTTTTACCCTCGGTATAAAATATATGCGATATCTTTATTGATCATATATTTATTTTTTTAGAAGCTAACTGGGGGAACTGTTCATAAGGATATGCAAACATAATTAATAATAAGGATATGGATATGCACACTGTAATCTGCAATCAATAATACAAGCAAAATGCAATTTTAAAATTTATGTTTAATAAATATATTTGATTGTAATTACAAATTGATGATTTTTCCAAGCCTTTAAAACATATATACCAAAAACTGGCAACATTAATTGAAGATCATCTAACACATGTGAATAATTTAATAGTTGTGTTCTGGCATGTTTCCGGACTATCATTATGACAGTCTGGCGACTGAGTAACGTATTACGTATTACTAACATCTATTTGATCTGGCGTTTTTATAAACGTGAACTATTTATTATAAGGTATTAAAAATAATTTATTCCAAGTTTCTAAAACTGACATCATTTTCTGGTTAGCTTCAGTAAGTTTGAACCTGTCTGGTACTATCTTAAAAAGCTGGTAATAGTCTGGCAAACCCCTCCTTTCCTAAACCCAGCGACACTCAGTCGCCAGACTGTCGTAATGATAGTCCAGAAGCATTTCAGAACACAACTATTAAATTATGCACATGTGTTAGACGACCCTCAATTTATGCTGCCAGCTCTAAGTCTAATATTTCATGCCATTTTAACAGCATGTTTAGGGATATAATATTTCTCAGGAACACAAAAAAAAAACCATAAAATATGACAAGGGTGCTACTTTATTATGCCTGTGTATAAATTAAACTACTTAACTCATAGAAAAAGTTGATTTTATGCATTGTTTATTTCCTTTTGTTAACGAAATAGTCAGCTAAAAAATGAAACTGTGTTTGTGTAATATATAATAAAATGGACACGCTATTTGTCTAGTGGTTATTTAATGCTACGTATAAACACACATAGTGTCTATGGCGTATGCAACGAGCACGGAAATACTACAAACAATTATCTTTCCGACTAATTACCGGTTGATGTTTCACTTTTCGTTACGTTCAAGCCAATTTGCCCTACAAAAATAAATCATTCCGGTACGGACGTCATGATATTGGACGGCAAGAGCGTGCAAAATATTTTTATTGATACTTATTTAAATGCATATAATTATTCATCAAAGCAAGGCTTTTACGCATTTACATTTTTAAATTCGTAATTATTAAGCGTATATTATCGCTAACTTTACGTCCCATTAAAAATAATACTAAATTTAAGTTTATCTGTACATAATCAAAAACGCTTAAAATTGATTTGTCACACGCATCGGAAAATCTATAGCAGCAATTATTCCATATTGTAAAATATGTATAAAAGCCTGTCTAATTTAAAATTACATTCTCATTTCTAGTCGCTTTGAAGTCAGATGAAAATGATTTTAAAGCTTGCAATATTTTTGATTTTCACTGCACGATTTGATTGTGCATTGGCCGCTTCAGGTGATCATTTTCTTTTAATTTATTAATATAGTTAACACTGATTGACTCAATTCATTTTAATCATATATACTAAGTTGTCTAAAACATCTTTTCTTTGTTATTGCTTAAACATTGGGCCCACCCAGTCGGCATAATAAAATAAAAACAAGAATATTTTCGACTGATGATCAGTCTTATTCGGACAACTACGTTTTGTAACGAGAGTTCGCAATCTTTCTGTAGACATGTTCGGGTATGGTGTCCGACCGGGAGATGACCATTCGTCATGTCAGCGGTCCGAAAAGTGGACCGGTTGAACACAAAGATCTTCTGGCCGCTCCGCCGGGTCTAGAGGTTGCTAGATATTTGCCACGGGCGCTTCATACCCTCGTTACGGCTCTGAGACGCCGTAAGATGTATGATGCCCAGAAAGAAAGGTTATTTATTGGAATGTTTCTTTATTTTAAATCTTCTAATATGATATTTATGATCAATCTCTTCTTCGAGTCTTACACCGTAGGGCTTCTTCACCTAGTGAAAAGAAGAGTCGCAACCCCTACCATTACATTTTGGGAAAAGTTATTCATCAATCGTGTTATTTGGTACTTACTTAATAATATGAAGAGGTGGTCTTCTTTCTTTCAAATATTCTATCGTTTTTTTTTCACCTTTCGAACAGTACACGAGGCGTCGTATTAGCGCCTTTCGAGGTTATAAAAAAAACTTCTTAGAACGATAAGAGTGATGCTTGTACCTTAGTAACCACAATAAATGGTTGGTCCAAGACCAAGCTAGCAATAATATTTCTGAATTTCAGAACGAACGTTAAGCTTCGAGGAAAATCGAAAAAAAAAAATAAGAAAGAGCAGATATAAAATACATGCGGATTGCCCAAATAAGTTAGTCAACTTTTAATCGTAAATTGAGTCTGAATTTCAAAGTTAGTCAGTTCGGAGCTTCAGTTAACCCGTATGGTGGTGCAGTCGCCTATTTGCGATCAAATTCCAGTGATTCAGAAAGAACACTCTTGCACGTTGACCTCTGAGCGAGACAGAGACGGATAGATTATCTTGCAGGTCGGAGATTGTGAATGGGAGACAGAGACAGGGAAAATATATTGGGTACATCTTATGATTGTATAGATTGTTAACCCAAATTTATCAACCAATAATGATATAATGAATCGTTTTCAAGTGTATTGTGAATATTGTGTGCTATCGATAGTGTTTATTTATTTATGCACAAGCTTCATACACGCTGCGACGGTCCCGACAGATAAGTGGATTTGTACGAATGATAAGTGGCGGAATACAAATATATCATCTAAGTTTATGATTATTTTGAATTAGCTCACTACTCAAAGTGTTAAAGTGTAGGGATCCAACCGATAGTCTTGGCCGCAAGAAGACTTGACCCTCCCTCGTAACGATAATCTTTCTGTTGTTGCATGAATGAAGACTTGGACCAACAAGTCGTATTTTTTTCGCTTCATTTCCATCATATACGGATCTCTTCTACGAACGGATAGGGAACGGACCCAGAAAGACCATCTGATTGGAAACGTAAACGTCGATGTGGTACGGGACTACACGTTTATATGCATTTTTTTAAATTAACAAACTTTTTTAAAGTAAAAATTTCGATCTCAATCATGGACTATAAAAGTCAAGTCAAGAGAAAATAAATTCTGCAAGGAAAAATATAAGGAAGACATAGTATTTCATAGATGTAAAACTTGTATGACTGGTTATAAAAAGTATACCGACTTTTCCATTTGGATTTATTAAAATGCAAAGGTGGCATTTACAAAATAATATAGATAATATGAGGATGAGTCTTCAACGGAAAAAAGTATTTTGGAGAAAGATGTCTGCTTGCGTGCAACACATTCATCACTAGACTCAACGCCCTTATCCAGGTCAATGGTGCATATTTTAAACAATTACATCAATTTTATAAAATACATATTATATAATTTAATAAAGCAATGTAATTGTTTCCGCAGTTTTACGTTTTGTAATTTTTAATTTAATAATTAATTTAATGCGTCAAGCAATGAAGATAATATAGATTAGGTTTGATTGTGTAGATTATCATTCTGGGAGGTTATAGTCATTTGTTGAATGTGGTCCTAACATAGCCTTGATAAAAATCAAGGTGGAATTTTGTCACTTTCACCAGCACGCAACACCAGTCCCAAAAAATGAAATGTAAGAATCAAATTGTATCATCAATATCAAATGATTGAACACATTTTGGCTTATAATTTAATGATATATTTTTAGACTTTACATATAAATTAACATAATAGTATAACATAACCAAGATAATAAGAATATTGTATAAAATTTATGAGAATAATTGATTTTAAATACAATCTAAAAAAGATTTTGATTTTCATTCACAACTACGGATAGGACGATATCAATTGCTTGATATCATACCCTTATCTTTACAAGATTATCTTTGAATTTAATCTTTTTTCTCAACGAAATACTATTTATATTATAGTAGTACAATTTATTTACATTTAAGCATTGATCTTCTTATCGATGATATAAAATTAATATTGCCAAATACTGAGGGATGAATTAAGATTTTCTTAAATATATTTTGGTTTTTTAGATAAGGTCGTATGTTACGTTGGAAGTTGGTCAGTATACACACAGGGCGATGGAATGTTTTCCATGAGCGATATACCACCGACGCTATGCACGCATTTGATATACGCGTTTGCTGGTTTGACCGAAGATGGCGATCTTAAAGTACTGGATCCGTGGTCAGATTTAACAGACGGCGGCGGTAAAGGTAAGAATTTAATATAAACGCCTAAAATATTGTCTTTGTATTGCAAAATTTATATACTATATAAAAGTGCGTTTAAATATGTATGAATACAATGATATAAGAGCTAAATGAATTATCAGATTGATTTGTTTTAGGTGGATATCAAAAAGTTGTCAATCTGAAACAAAGCGCTCCAGATTTAAAGGTCATGATTGCAATGGGCGGATGGAATGAAGATCCTGCGAAAATTTCTAGGGTGTCTATTTTTGTAATCATAAAATATTATTTATAAATACAACAATTGTTTGATTAAAATCATATTTTTAGGCTTTCAGTAATCCACAAATAAGAAGCAATTTCGTTAGAAATTCAGTTAAGTTCCTGAAGCAACACGGTTTTGATGGCCTCGATTTAGATTGGGAATATCCGACTGAACGTGGGGGACAACCTTCTGATAAACGGAATTTCTCAGAGCTTATCAAAGAACTGAGAGCGGCATTCGATCAACATGGATTTTTGTTATCGGCTGCAGTAGCAGCGCCCGAATCAAGAGCTTCTAAATGTTATGATGTGCCACAACTTGGAAAGTTTGTTATTTTTATAGTGCAGTTACTTGAATTTGAATTTATATATGAAAAAAAAATCATGAACTTTATCAAATTCTAGATACCTTGATTTCATAAATATAATGACTTATGATTTTCATCAAGCGCCGAGTGAAGTAACTGGTCATAATTCGCCAACTTATCTCTCTTCCGACGATCGTCGTAAAGGAAATAATGGCTTTAGTGTTGTATGTTATAATTATTTTAAAATTGTGTATAAATATTATAATATAATCGGTAATCTTATTGACTTTTACATTTAAGGAAGCCAGTATAAGAACATGGATAAACCTCGGTGCACCTCCGAAAAAACTTGTTGTTGGTATACCAGCGTATGGTAGTAGTTTTACCGTATCAGATCAAACACCTTCACCTACGGCAAGATCAACTGGTGCTGGAACTGCAGGGAAATATTCAAAACAGGCTGGTACGCTAGCATACAATGAAGTAAGTATACAATTTTTACCAATTCTAGTCATTATGCCTCGGATAAACAATATAATTTGATTCAAGTAGAATATTTCTGCTAACTTATTTCGATCCAGGATTTGTGGATTAGTACAAATAGTCATTTTTTAATTCATATTTTGTATTAGATTGATCCACTTTTGATTTGAAATTGTCACCGTTTTAACCTCGGGCTATATATTTGTTTTGTTTCAATAAAAGATTTGCGAAATGGAGAAGCTCGGTGGAACTGTTAATTGGGACGATGAATCAAAAGTTCCATATTTAACTAAAGGTGATCAGTGGGTGTCTTACGATAATGAGAAATCGATTAATATTAAGGTAAATAGAAAATTAAATTAAAAAGTTGAATAATTTATTTGCTTGAATACGTGTTTTATGATTTTTATAATCGTTTTCAGACCAATTTAATCAAGGAGTTCAATCTAGGAGGTGGAATGGTTTGGAGTCTTGAAAAGGATGATTTCAGAGGTAACTGCGGGAAAGGAAAATATCCTCTTGTGAATGCAATCAAAAATGGTTTAAAGCAATGAGTTAAAAGGATTATCAGAAAAATATCAGATTTCCTTATTAAAATTTTCAATATACCATAAAAAAATAAAACAAATCGTATAATAAAATTAATTTTCTTATTGTTTAATAAAAAAAATCATGTGAAAGATGATAAATAACAAAGAGAATTTTGTTATTCAATTAATTATACCGAAGAAATGACTTGTGTTCCCCATCCTACCGTACTACCAACTTCTGCCAGATGTTCACGAACAGCTCTGTCCAGTATAGCCTATTTACATAAACAAAAATAAGCATTCAGATAAATGGTATTGGAGTAAATATGCGATACGGTTTATAAAATGTACCTGAATATCTTTACATCCTTGCAAAGCTGTTTCAAGAACTTTTGGAATGTGATCGATGTGAAACCTCTGAGACATCGATAAAAGTGCTATGCTACCTACAATTTTATTCGCATATACAATTTTACAAGTAGGAGTAAATTATATCATTATCAACATTCATAATACGAGGCTCATCAACAAAGTAAGCTTCCCCATGGCCGTTTACAAAAACAAAACATAGTCTTGTAGAAATATTTATTTAAACGGATGCAGTAAATGCTCAGCTATATTTAAAGACAATCGCCACCGGAATTGAATAATTTGTCATACTGTGGGAGTCATGTCTGAGATTCAAACTACTGTGACAACCATTTTTACCCCTTTGTCATTCTCAAAACACTTCTAGAGAAAATTCTAGAGGCATAAGAAAAGATGGAAATGACTGAGAGCAAAGTCCGGGCTGTAGGATACTTAGTCTCTGTTGATCTGTAACCCTCAGGATTATCATCTCGCCTTTGGTCAGGTATTAGTAAGCATCCAGATTTCCATTCCATACAGAAGAATGTTGAACACATAGCAGCATAGTAATCTTAATCGTAGTATTTTGGAAAGTTCTTTTGAGCATAGTATTTTTTTAATTTTTGTTCATTCAATAAATGAACTTTAACAATGTTGTTCAATGTTCAACTTGCCTGACATCGCGTGCGAGGACAGGGTTAACGTGCAAGTCTGCCAGTTTACTTCTGGAGGAGTAGATTTTGCAAAGGAGTGGTGATACTTTAAGTATTTAAGTAGCATCCAAGGTATTTGTAGTTCCGCACTCTTTCCATGATATCGTCTTCTATTCAGATCTCGGTTCGGTTTTGCTGAAAGCTAACCACTTTATTTTCTTAATGTTTAATTTCAGCTCCATTGATGTACTGTGTGTGCCGACTGCATTTAATAATCCTCACAGATCTTCGAGGTTTGTGGCCAGCAACACAGTATCATTCGCATATCTTATATTATTTATGGTACAGCTGTTTATTATTATGCTGGCATCAGCCTCTCCGACGGCCATCTCAATATGTTCAGAGTATTATTCGTATGTTGCTGTTATTAATTTATCATGGTTTTATTATGTCAAATGCCTTTTCATAATCAACGAATCAAGCGAAAACGTCAATGTTAAAAACTTGTATGCTAAAAAACGTTTTGCGAGTGCCAAAGCCATTTCTAAAGCCAAGTGTTTCCCATTCTTTCTTCACATTTATTGTGTATTCTTGCATGAATGATTTTTAGGAAGAGTTTGAGGATATGGCTCATTAAGCTAATCATTCTATGATCACTGTAGGTTTAAGCCTTTGGTTTTTCGCTAAACATTGTTCTTTCTTATATACCTGGCATAGCTATCATAGAATTTCAATTGGATATGTAATCAAAAACTTTATCATTGAGTGCTTTTGAGAGTCCGCTTCTATAAGAACGTGACAAATACCGTTAGTTCATGCGCCATACTACGTCATTGCTTTATTATGTACGTGCAATATAAGCATTGTTAGCTGTGGGACAAGTGGAAAGCTTATTTTGTGGATGTGCCTCGTATGAATATCGAAATAACAATTTCAAGCTGAAACCAATAATATATATTACCACTGGTAGGTAAAGCAGCCACCGTTAAATTGGGTCCACCTGTGGTTTCTTCCAGATGTGTTATATCAATTAATGGAACATCGCCATTGCCTAAACTCGCCGTACATGCACATATATATTCTCTTATTGGAATACCCGCATCAATAAGAGCGAGTGTGGCTGCATTTACACATGCACAGTAGTTACCACCATCAGCCTAAAATGGAAAGTTAATAAAGATCAGTCAAATTCAATATATTTTATGAAATATAATTTTAATTTTACCTGTAAAACTTCAACATATATGTCGATTTGGGATCGAGGATATAATTCGATTTTTATTGCTGCTGTCAGTGCTTGCCTGAGATGAATAGACATTTCCTGTGATTTTCTATCACCACGAGGTCTGTTCTTTCTCTCTCCTTGAAAAGAAAAGATTACAGTTTAAAATGATATTAATGATCGATTGTCATCAAGTTGAGATTTATACTCTTGATATTTTAAAATTAATTGTAAAACTCACCTGTTGAAAATGTGGCCATACTGTACTGACAATTGACAACGGCAGTTTCTTGAGTGGGTTTATTTTTGCTAGATATCTATATTTAAATATATTAGCATTATAAATTTATAAGACGTTGATATGGAATATTGTATTAATTTATTAGATAAATTAAAAGATTGTACCTGATGAGGGCCATATACAGCGACTAACACTTTGGTATTTCCCATTTGTAAATAAGCGCTACCATCAGCCTGTGAGAAAACGCCCATATGGCATTGAATACGTCGAAGTTCCCCCGGTCTTCTTCCATCTAAGCGAAGACCTTGTTCAGACACAAGATCACGTTCACCCATATTGATAAACTGTAATATGATGGGTATTAATACTTTTGAATTGGGTTAATATTATGTTTTATTTAAAAATACATCAGTTATAGTGCTTATAATTTTAAAAAAATCATAAATTTAATGAATATGTCATCGATGGAGGTAGTTTTTAAACGTATAAAGGAATATTATGATAGCAATGCTATTAGATCAATCAAGATAAATTAGTTATCAACTCATGCGAACAGTTTTAAGTTAAAATACATATTATAGATGCAATATAAACCGTTTGACACATTTTAATTGAATTAAATAGAGACATTACATACAATTATTTCAGATAACGTTGATAGCACAGAAGTCGCCGCTATTTACATGCGTATAACCTCACAAAATTGACAATCAGTGTTGCCAATAGATAAATGAGCAACGGGATGTAGGGAGATATGGTGATGTAGGGTAAAACGGTTAATCACTTATAATTATTTATGTCTATTTTAGCTATTAATTAAGGGTAAAATAATTACTGTATTTTTTTGCATAATTTAAAAAAATATAACTTCATTATTATTTTTTTGCTTCAAAAGAGGATTTTTTAAAAATTACGTCAAAGTTAGTGGAACAATAAAAAAACTGAGCATTTATGAAGCGAAATAATTTAATTAAGTAATGATAACAGCGGACAACAGATATTATCACAGATATATTTAGTTTTTAAACTCTGATTAATGCGGTTTTTGTGGAGCTGTAAGAAAAATTAAATTATTCTCACCAATATGGAAATACAGTGTCGAATCTTACCACATATAGAGTATCATGTTGAAGATGGGAATCCCGGGTAACCTGGGGAGTCGTCGAGGATTTGCATGCCCAGATCAGGCAATGTAATACGCTTGTGCACAGTGCCCAGTAGGAATCCATCAAGGTGACGACTAGCCAGATATGGGGATTCATCTCTTTTTCAAGCAATACTCTTTTATATTTTAGTAGAATAGGAATGAAATGCTTAAAAACGTTTGATCGTTTGTAATCAATCCAGTTTATGTAGTAATATTACATTTAATGTTTCAGTTGCCGTCTACCTATCTATTACTTGAAGACTTTTCCAAGACTCAAGAGCATTATGGCTTTAGGATTGTTGAAATGATTAATTATACTTGATTTGAGACTCTCTAAAACAACAATACTATTCGATATCTGTGCACTCTACTTTCAGAATTATCTAATTTGACTTGGTTGTTTGTGTTTAACCCAATTTATATTATTAATGTTTCAGTTGCTGTCCAAATATCTATGACTGGAAGATTTTACCAAGACTTGAGGGTCATTTAAGAGCATTGCGATATTTCTAGAGCATCAAGGCTGTTTTTTAGGATTGTTAAATGTATAATTATACTTAATCTGAGGCACTCTTAAACAATAATGGTACACCGATGTCTGTTGGGACATTTTTTGCCATCGTTTATGCTACGCTAGCATAATAATTTCTTCTGTTATCTGTGTAATTTCTTCGATTTTCGATTTCTATTGCTTCTCTTGTTTTGTGTGGCTTTGACTTTCAATTTTGTAGTATCGCCCGGAGTGCAGCTCTCAAAGCATTAAACTTTGGCTCTTTATTATATTATGTAGTTTTAAAATAAATATTTGTTTTTAGGGTTATTCAACATGGCAAAACGGTTGCACGAGATTAATATTATCTCAATAAACATGATGCTAATTAAATTTTTCATACTGAAGTAACAACTATTTGAATTCTGTTCAAAAAATTTACACTACTTGATAAATTTGAACTGTACTTTCCATGGATAAGTATATTTACCTTCCAAGCAGTTGATCCGAATTCGATTCTCGGCCATTGCATATTATTGTTTAATTATAATTGTTTAAAAATGATAAATGTGAACAATCTGCATCCTTTATTTATTCACCTTGTTACTTGTTCTGCCTGATGCTAATGCAATACCATTTAAGATTGGACGTGTGCCATCCTTATGGGGGATTTTCTTAGCGATGGAGCGTTATTGTGATTATTCAAGTTGCAATTAATATATGGTATTATAACTGCGACATGCTTGATGTATTTTTTTGGAACTAGATCATGTGTAGAGATTATAAACCGTAAAAAGATTTCAACATCTCAAATGTCGACATTAGGAGTGGTATAAATTTAACTCTTAACTCTTGTTAAATTTACACCACTCACTTATATATTGTCTCATTATTGTTCATCAATATAGCTTTGTCATTAAAGCCACATTATTAACCCTTTGATTATTTAGTTGATTTTTGTAGCATACATATTACCGTTTAATGTTTTGGAAAGAACAAAATATGGTTTAATAAGTTTTTTATGGGATCCAATAATTTTCTGATTTTGTGTAATTAATTGGTATGTGAAATAGGATTTAATAATTAATTATATATATAAATATTTATAAATAAATAAATTATATTTCCCATATTGAAAAAGAAAGAGAAAGTAAAATATAGTATCTCAGTTATCAGAATCCTCTTCAGTTCTAGTTATTTCAGTTGTACAAAGTCTCTATTTAACTTACATTAGTTTTCTATTTTTCATTATGTTAATTCTCTACTTTTCACTCTTTGTTGAACATATATCCAAAAAAATTGTATATTGTATTATTGAAATTCAAAAATCTAACAATGTAAATAAACTACTAAATGCTTGCCACATAAGACCCAGCCTCAAAATCAAGAAGCCGTTGGTCTAGGACCAGTAACTTCAATATATAAAAAAAAGCACAATAAGTCGCCGATGGGCACCCAACCTTTACGGGCATGCCCTGTCAATGCAGCATTGCTTAAAAAAGGTCAGCTTTGGTGCATAGATGCATCATTACTCCTCAGTGCGATCTTTCTTGACCCCACACTGCGAAATCGACGCGTGAAAAACCTAATACTTCTAGGGAATCCAATCCCGGGATCCCGGACAGTTTTGGGTACTTATGAATCCCAGGATTAGTAAACATAATCCCGAAAAATTTGGGATTGAAATTTTTATCTAACGGAAATCGTACACCTCACCAGTACGATGAAGGCTACTAAATCGAGATATTCCCGCTGAAATCTGGACCCTTGGAAACAGTGGCGTGACTACTAATTGGCGAGCTTAGGCGACACCCAGGGGCAGTAACTATCTAATCTATGTATACAGTACATAAATGTTTTTCAAATTATTATACTAATATTTCCCTACCGGTGATGTATTTACTACACATCGACTCTAATAATGGGAATATCGATATGAAATATAATAGATACGGGGTTCAGAATTTTTGTATTCCTCCGTAATATGATTACGAATCACATAAAAGTAATATAGTACATAAGCATTTATCTGCAGCGACGGAAATAAATAATTTGTCGGGAAATTGGGATTTTTGCGAGTTTTAGTCCGTGCCTCAGTAGAAAGGAATTTTACTTAGATATTTAACTAGCATTTAAATATCTGCGTGCATTTTCAGCAGCAGATTGCCTGGCTTCCAAAATCAGATCCAGACTAAATGACGAAATACTTTTATTTATCTATTTTTGAATTGTATTTTTATCTTTAAATAAATACAATTCTTCAAGTTTTTTTCTATATTAAACAAATGGATCGAAATTTTGGCCCGAGATTGGATTCCCTAGACGAGATGTAGAGACTGTATACAGCTTCCTCAAGCGATATGTGCATTTCCACACATCGTTATATCAATCAATCAGTTTATTTTACTTCTTCAAGCATAATTTTATATTAGTAATTTATCACATCATATATAGTGCATGACCAAAAAGTTTGTTGCCCTTATTTAGTTAGAGTCATTGACATGAAGCTGAATATGGGGATTTCACCGCGTCCCGAATTTTTTTTTGATTTCATTTCGATTACGGGATTATAGGAAGGTATGCTTGCAGAGAAGTCCATTGGTGGATTTTTCTCATTGAATGGGATTCAGCCGAACCATTATTGTGATTAGAGCTGACGTTAAAATACCAGAGCTGGGGGCCAAGGGAGTTTGTCACAGAAAATATTTTTAAACCTATTGATCAGATGCCGTTTCCAACACAAATATGATTTTAATATATTCGAGATGATTAAAGCTTTATATATACATATTAAAAAATATTATATCATACATCATCATCGTACATACTAGAAGCAATCTAATTTCTACAACTTTTTTTTCAGCAAAACTCGACTAAATTGATCAATTACATATTATATGCACTTTTTTTCTCTGACATTAAAAATTCGCAAGGGCTTTGCATAACTCGACAGCTGACGATAGATTGAACTAAATGTTGGAAGAAACCCTTCTTTATAAAATACAAAGGCAACATTAAGCACAGACGTTAAAACAGTTCGTTAAAAATAATATATCCATAGGATAGATAGAAATACGACCTTTCTTATGCATCAACCTAATACTTTGTAAAAAATACTCGAACGTATCATTGTACTTTCAGTTTTTTATTAAAGTAACGACGATAAAGTGAGGCTTTTTGTACTTCACAAGATGAACGACGTAATTATTTTCTTCCATTTCCCAATGCAGCCATCGCTTTGGGGAGAGTTTCTTTGGAGAAGATATTATTTGACCCGCGGGTGAGTTTTTTGGGACATATTTGAACCATTTTTTACCCAGATTTATATTGCCGAACTCACTTTCATGGCAATAAAGTGTTGCCTTATAATAATGTTGAGATCAAAAACGTAGCCAAGCGCCTTGAGGGCAATTAATTTGATTAAATCATAAATCATGCCGGAGGTCGAGGATTTTTAATCGACATTGTTGTGTTATAAAATGATTGCTGACTGATTCCCTGAATTTTTTTTTATTAAAACTCAAACTGCAATAAACAACCCTATGTCTGTTTGCGAATCTATTGTTATTTTAAGTGACTGCTCAATGTTGATAGTGATGATTTGTGATGATATGCTTCCATTCGAGGACGCTGTACATTCGTATGGTCTACGTAGTCCCTTTATTATTGGACCTAAGAAGAACCACTGAAAGAACCACTGAAGAAGAAGAACCATGAAAGAAGAAGAAGAAGAGAAGAACCATCTGAAGATGATTAAATATAGCTTTCGGTGGCGTATGGTCCATTAGTGGTACGGAAGGAAGCGACCGAGATTTTGGACCCATATCAGTAATTTTAGAAAGATTAATAATTGTGCATGCCAGCATTACATTTAAATTTACAAAGCTGCTTTTTTGTCTACAAGTAGTATACGTTAATTATTGTCAAATAAACGTCTTCTGCTTTCGATACAAGGTGGCTAGGGATTCGATAAACGTGGCTAAAATTGTAACGCGGGAACTTGATTGAAGTATTGCATCTTTCAAAGCATGACAATATTTATATAATATATTATTTATTTGGATTGTTGAAATACTGAAAATCGGTAGTGTTTATTTTAAATATTTTTTTCCCCACTACTATAGTGTTAAATATCAAATTTTGAGGGTTGGACTTTTCCATGGAGTGATTTATATTCCACGTACGTTGCCGTGAAGGCTTTGAGGTCTCACAAAAGGAACGGTTATATCACATTATGAACTTTAAGTTTCGCCTTGGTTTATTTTGCTCCGTATTGCAAAAAAAAAAAGATTTGAAACTTTTTTATTTTTCCCATTTCCCGAGGATTTTCCAGCACTGCTTTGCCGTAGTAGGGCCAGCGAACAAGTGTATATTCTGCAACAAAAGAAAAACTTTGAACACAAGTCAACAGATGAAACGCTGTATGATACAGGGAAGGTGTCATTTGATATCAGAAGATAAAGTTTTTCTGCTGGTAAAGCTTCGAAAGATCAAACGATGTTCTTTGTCGAAGAGGACAAGCGAACTTAGTAATTAAGTGATCATTTACCTGAGCAACAATTTTCATATTAAATTCAAAGCGAGGAAAATGATATAAACATCATTGAAAGGCAATTTCAGCCGAAACTTTATTTTAATCAAGATTCCCATTCGGAAAATCCCTCTTAGATGTTTTTCAAAATTTAGCACGAAACATTCTTCAATATCATGCCAAAATTCAAATAATATAACAATAATTAGGATCATCGGTCGTGGCTGTATTAATTTAGTGCCAAATTTTTCATCAAAGAAATTGAGGCATTCGTTATGCCTCTTCTTTTAATACCCTCGAGATGAATATTAAATTGCTTCCAGTAATTTATTTTACAGGATTACTCCACCTCATTGGAGATCATCGTCTGATTTCCTGGCAATATGCCCAGAGCAACCCCTATCAGATTTTGCGCGATAAGATTATGTATAGTTCGCATATCATTTTTAAGATGATAAAATAATCATCCCCTAAAAATATTCCAGTGATATTATTCACGTCCTTTAAGAACTTCAACTATCAGTAATATTTATGATCCGAAAAATTGACACCCTATACTATATATTGATGATTTAAATCCACTTCAATATTGATCCATCAATGATGTGTGTGTTTCATCTGTGAACGCTCACCAGCGGGCCACTTGGGCGAATGCATCGAAGTCATTTCATAGTCATTTTGATACTGAGTATGGGTGTTTTTTAAAGACTTTTTAAACCGGGTTTTACTACACTTTTATTTTGGAGATTATATAAAGCTCAATATTGTCGTAATTTTTTGTACTGAGTTTTTTTTATTAGGAAGACCCATAAGTAATCAATTATATCGAGTTATCTTTCCAGTTGACGAAATTTGTATGTTTTTCTAATAACTTAGTAACTTAACTTTGTATTTACTCTGTCTAATTTGTGCATTGATAGTTTCTCTTAGTTTTCGAAACTCAAAGTGTATTATCCCACCACAATCCCACCATATGCTCAAAATGACCTTTTTATAGTCAAATAAAGTTTAGGAGTTGGTACAGCCGGTTGATTAGTTGAAAGCCACTGCTTAGTTCTTTTAATATTGTCGTATAATATCCATTTTTCATCACAAGCTATAATCCGGCGTAGAATTTGATCGTTAAGGTGTCTAGTTATAAGCGATGTGCATCAATTTCATCATTGATCTCTGTTTGTGTCGGACAATTGATGAGGAATCCAAACGCCCTCTCTGTAATTTTTGCTAATCGAGTGCAAGTGTTTTTGCACTGTTGACCAAGTAGCTCCGAGTCTTGACGTTATTTCTGTCACAGTCACCATCGTTGACACTTTTTGACTTTAAGAATTTTGCCGTAAACACCGCAAATTTTCTTAGATGTCTGTGTTGCGTTAAAACTCATTTTAAAGTGGAAGAGCATAAGATGACGAATATGTTCTTCTGACGACTGTGTGTCTGAAATGGTGTAGATAACGAGTTTACTTTTATCTGTTGGTGAATAAATGAGGTTTAGAGTCTACTTAATAAGATACAACCAAATGCACAACCACTCTAGTCGACGCCTCAGTGATAACAGTCTCAAAATAATTGATTACTTATGGGTCTCCCTAATATATACATACGTTTTCAATGAAAAAATAATTGATCGACGGTAAAAAAAATATAGAAAGTCTTCCTTGATAACCTAACAAGTACATCGTCTTCAATAGTATGTATTTGGAGCTGACATGAAGTTTATTAAGGTTTGAAAATTCAAAAAGCTAAAGGTTGTATTAAGGGATGTTTCCGCCTTGTTGGGTCTAAAAGTGATTGATTTTTTAACATTTTTTTATGCAAAAAGTGTTAAATATAGATTGTTGATATTTAGTGTGTTGACTAGGCGATCTTTATTGAATATAAAAATATTTTTTAAACTTTGACAAAGTATGATAGTGGGAGTGGGGAGAGTCACATATGTCAATGTGTGAGTCCCGGATAGGTGATATGAACTAAAAAAAAATAATCATATATTTACTTTGTATAATATTGTGCATAGTTTGATCTATAATTGAGTCGACGGTTGGCCTTGGCTGCGGGAAGATGTCCTTTCCGCAGCCAGAGCGCGTGGAAGCGGGAAGCCGCTCGGGAATTCTGCCTCCGTGAGCGCCCCCGCTCCAACGTAACATTGGAAAAAGTAGTTTCGAGAAAAAAGTTTAAGTTTCCTCTCTCATCAACTTTACGCAACACAGCTTCTTCTTGTTAGCCTATAACTTAGAGAATTTCATTTGTCAACACAAAATTTACTGGTAGTGTTTTTACAATACAATTCATCAATAGTTATGTGAGGCTACCATTCCTTGTTCATTGACAGAATTATCTATAATATTTTTATTTCAGGCTTCTAAATTTACAACTTTGAACAGAAAGTGTCCCCAGATACGAGACTCTGAAGGCGATATCCATGCGAATGCACGCACTAAAGATTCATATTCAATAACGAATATGTACTTTAAGAAGAAGGCTATATGAAATTATCTACATAAAATAAATCGAGATCGATTTGATAGTCAAATTATGTCCATATGAGCTCTCATCAATAATTTCATTTATTCATGTGTTTTTTCTCCAAAAAGACAGATAAAAGGACAATGAATTGAAAGGATTCTCGGAAAAACATCGCCCCATAAAATAAAGAATTTCGACATTGAACAATGTCTATTGAAAGTTTTAGCATTGAGGTGAAAACTAACGCGAAACAAAACACTATGCGTCAATCATCTTGACAGTTTGACAGCTGCTGGTTTTATTGAACAGCTTCCGCATGGCGGGCAGGGAATACTCCTGTCCCGGTGGTGTCAACTGAGATTCTTAAATTTGAAAACGGAAGGATGTAAATACAGAAAAAGGATCACGTTTTACATTGACTCTAATATTTTTTTAATATTCCGATTAAGACGCCGAATAAAAAATTGCACCTGCGAAAGTAGGCACTTTCCCGAGAATTATTTTTTTCAATTTGTTACATCCGCATAATGGTTGTAATAATGTAGAATTACGGCCACAATGATGTGATGTAGCCCACGTAATTGGGCAATATTATCTCGTTTGAATTTTGCATTCAAAAACATGATATATAGCCGCATCCCCCATAGATCAATCTCTTTGAGTTATGTTTAACCTTCCGATCTTATAGGGGGTGTGAAATCATCCCCACATTATGAATCATGCGCTTATCTGATGTTTCGTATGTAAAAACTTGTCAATATTGCTTTTTATCAGCTCTTTTGTGAAGATACACAATCCTTACAACTCAATATAGCATATTAGGCCATGAAGATGAGTGATGGATTTAAAATGTGGGAGTAATATCCAGATTTTGGATATCGAAATTATTAATATTCAGCTTGATTTCCTAGATCTGATGAAATAAATACTGATGGAATGCCTAATTTGCAACGATAATTATAATAACATTTTAAATTATTAGCACTTATATATTGCAAATTAACACATTCCGGTACGCTCACCTAAAAACATACGATATATAGTTTGAGCTTTCGATACACAAAGTAAAATTTAAATGCTGTATATCAATTATAGATATTGTATCTCAATGTGTATATAGCATATTAATACATTAATCATCATATAATTTATATAGAATTAATTACATTTTGTCAAGAATTTATTCTGTAAATTCAAAAATGTATCCTTTACGTTTATTGAGAATGTTAGTTTAATTCAGGGGAGCAAAGAATGTGGTTGATACCAATGCAACATATTTTTTATTAGCTCAAGGGTTCTGTGTGCAATGAAATTCCTTTTCAAGGGATTTAAGACTTGTTTGTTTTCAGATTCCTCTACTAAGCCGCAAAGTTTTTCAGACAAGCGAATATATCAAAGAATTTGTGTTTGCAGCTCGGTTACAAATGTGCAAGACCATCTCGAAATCATATAATAAATTCAAATGCTATAGTTCTCTCATAGTCAATCGCTATTTGTTTTTTTTAAAAGCGATTAGTGAATTCTGAATGAATTATTGCATTAATCTTGAAATTACAATTGGATGTATTTCGAAACCATAATTTCATTGAATATTATTATTTTTAGTGACGATCTTAAGGTTCATATCTCATGGTTTTTTGAGCATAAGATGATAAATTAGATTTTGCCAGGGAGCATTGTATTTTCTAAAGGCTTTAGACTAGATTCTAAGCGTATTTTTGCGTGTACTTTAATCTAAGTTGTGACTGAAATTTGATTTATGTTGCCGAAAATACGATTCACGTGCCCACATTTTGTTTATCTGCGCGGTACACTTTAATTTAATTTTAAAGTCTCAGAACTCAGATATTGTATATGAGGTTTTGTGATTCGGAGGAGGGGAGGCTATGAATGTGGTTTTATTCTGCGTTGAAAAACGACGATATAACTCGCCAAAAAATCGCGATTTTAATATTATTATTTAAGATGAGTTTCTATGCTCTGGGGGGGGGAAGTCGGTGTGTGAAAGTCTCTCTCGCTATCTAGTTCGAGTTCTTAAGAAACTCTCTCACCACATCGACCTTTACAGATTAGAGACACTGATACGAAAGGATAAAGTCTACGTGTGCTGAACAAGCTTAAAATATTTTCCGTTTGGCTCGTTTGCCTGTACGGTTACTCTTTTTGCATTTTTAAATGGGGTGGCATCTATTTTTTTTATTTTGCAAAATTATCGACAATCATGCCAACGAGGAGTGCTTAATTTGGTCGATGAAATTCTGAGCAGTGAGATGTGTGTCGTTCCTAACTTCTGCCACCGCCCGCACCGATCTATCATCACGCGTTCACATCTGTTATATTTTTTTCTTTTTATTCGACAAAAATATAATTTAAGCGCAGTTATTTTTATGACAAGCGTACACAAGGCATGTCTATTAAATAACGAGACTAAAAAAGAAGTCTACGTTTCTTTTCCTTGCACAGCTGTTACTGAACTATTTAATAGCCACGCTTTGTATTAACATTTCAAATAAGATTTGTTTCCAATAAATGGATGATGAATTATTAAAAATATACATGCATAAAAATAGCTAAGTGTAGCTAGTTTTCATCGATTATAATCGTTAATATATGATATTTTTGTATTAAAATATGTCTGAAATAGTTGATTGTTTCAGCATTTTACATGCGCGTCATTTATGGGATACGTTTGTATATTTAAATACGAATTTTCTCCAACGCTCTCGGAGGAAGACATATGTGTAGATGTTATTTCACCTGATAGATTACGAGCCTGCTTGTATGGGAATAGAATCTACGTCGTAGCATCTTATCGCTCTCAATCTACACGACGACGTCGTCAACCGGTTTTTGTGGGGTTCTCTTCGGGCTTCCAAAACCATAATGTAACCAGAATCACATTAAATTAATTAGATGAGAGAGCCGACGAAAAACACCATAATTAATTTAGTCTTAGTCACAACTTTCGTTTCAGCAAGGGGGATAGGGTTTTATATACAATCCTACTAAAGCTATGCGACGTTAGCAAATTTACTCCGAGACTTATCTTCGCATATCTTCTTATGTGCATATATTTTATTCAAATTTGCAAACCTAACGGTTGAATATAATAGATTTAATAAAGTTTTTTTTAAAATTATAACGGTTCGACCGGATTTGGAATAATAAACAATTCCAAAAAAATACTACTACACACAAAGAAGGACCTTTTTGTTAATACTGATCGAGGGGTCGGAACAGGGTTTGTGCAGCTTTACTATGCGACAAAGATGATTCCTAACTGTAGATCATGAACAACCAACTTTCAACAATAATTTTTCGATTGTTTGATGAGCATCTGATTCCACCATCGACTTCAGGATATCATAATTTAATTTTTTTGGGTCGTCCTTTTCGAGCGATGTTCTTGTGATCCCTATTTCCATTTTTAAACTGTTTAAACCAGCGATGATACTTTTTGGATTTTTTCTATTGATCTGAAAACGAGCACAAACATTTGACAAATTTTATCCCAAAAAAGTAATTTATTAACGCAAAAACCTTACAATTTTAGATATATCTAATCAACAATATTATAGTGAAAAGCCTCCCAAAAATTCAGGCAGGTTGATCAAAAACTTTTTTAGTCCCAACTTAGGTCGTTTTTGAAAATGCAGTTTCGAGATAGCCCATTGACGCACAGTTACCGTCAAATACCGTCATGTGCCAGCAGATAATACCTGCTTATTGCGCCAGATAAGTCCATGGATACCGTCTTCGGTATGATATGGTTGGTATGCATACACTTAACTGACGCAAAAAGCAAGTATTAACTGCTGACGCATGACGGGATTTGACGGCTGTTTACGTCAAAGGGATAATTCAATTAATGTCAATTAATGCGTTAATGCATTTAGAATAGAATGGTTAAGTAAAATAAAAACCACGTGCAACTCTCTCAATCGGACGGTATCCTGCGTTTTGAGCCCCAAGCCCAGTTGCGCCCGTGGCAGGCGCCTGCTTTGCCACGCCCTAGTTATGGCCCTACCCATAAGTGTCAGTTTCTATCATAGTTTCTATATCATAACAAATCTTATGTTTACTGGAACGAGTCTAAATACAAACTAACTATGTTTAGAAGTAGCGCGAAAGGGATCATCGATTTTTTTTTGATTTCTTTTCGGTCCTCCTAATATATATTATAATGCACTATCCATTTTTCTGGACCATTCTTCTTTCGGATCATGTGTTGCCGGACGGATGGATGTGGATGGACGGGCGTCGAACAAAAAGACTCTTCTCTAGGTAACTTTTTATTTAGAACGAAATAGAGAAAGATCTGACTGGGAGAAGGACGCCCTTCCGCAGCCAAGGTCAACAGACAACTTCTCTCGAATCCCGCCTCCTGTGCATCATCACCCAATCGGCAACGGTGCACGCGCAAGAAGCGATCGGTCGTTGAAGTTGAAGAGATGTTCGAAGATTGAAATAAGATGGGCAGGAAATGAGATTTACAATTACAAACGGAATGAGATCCAAGCTGCGAGACTCTGGTGGCGACGATCCACAAAATTCTCTCGGCGAAGACTATTGATCGATTATTGGATTCAAATGTGTTTTTCCTCAACACCGAAGGGCATTTTTATGTAAAGGGAAAAATGCCTATAACTTTAACCATAAAAAATATTTCATAGATGATATTTTTTTCTTTTTGCTTTGAATACTGGATATCAATGGAATATTTGGCTTGTTTTCGGTACGATTTTAAAACAAAAAAAGTGGCACATCTCTCGGTTCTTGATTAGATTATGGTAGCCGTTGAGGGCACACGGGTGTGACGGTTCCAGCAACGCGCCTCCCTACAATGCCGCGACCATGGTACATACCCCGATACGCGAATTAAATTCGGCGTATGTGTATATAATCGCATTAAAGTATGTTTGGCGTATCCGACCAGAGTAAAGTTTGGGATTAAATTTCGGAATGGAGCTGTCGACTCCGCGATCAGACATTACATAATGAAAAATATATTTGGCGGAAATAACTTGGACATATAGAATAAATCAGGGTGGGATCCGCCCCTCCGACGGGGCGTCCCCGTTTTGTGGGCGAACAAACCGGCGTCTATAAAGTGGATTGATTCAATATCAGTAAATATTTTCAATGCAGGACACGAAATTTATTGTCTTAAAAGCTTTCGGTTTTCTCTGCTTCCAATCTCCTACTCTGTCAGATGTAATCACATTACAAATGTTTACATACCGCATATATTGTATAATACATGTGCCTTTATTTGTTTGTACATCCGTGTCCATCAACAGAAGTATGTGAAAAGGACAACGTATGTTTCTGGCCATTAAGGAATTAACATAGAAAAAATATCATTCAGTCACATTATTTGTTTTAAAATTATTATACATTAAGAATCCATTTAAGAATTATAATAATGTAGTTGATTACTACCAGACGAACCGCATATTGACCAATCAAAGACTTGAAAGTTGAACGTTTCCATATTCCAATTCTAATATAATAAATAGACATGTGCCCATATTTTTAAATTTATTGGTTCTAAATGTGTGGACTTTTTATAAAAATGGAATAAATAATTCAGTTTCTCTTTCGTAAAATACAATTGAAGCTAATGAACATTATTTTGATTTAATTAAGTATGTTTTGCAGAAGTTATGGTGCTTAAATTCTCAGCTATGAATTCCGAACGTTCATATGGTACGCCCTAATAGTTACATTTTGATTACTTTTCGGTCTACAATGTTTTTTTTAACCTTTTGAGGAGTGAGCAAATTTAAAATCAATGAAGTCGTTGATGCCATAATCGCTTTACACCGATGATTTTCTGTCAGCTCCTATCAGCGTTAGACAATCTTCAATTCAAGGCAGAATCAATTGTAAATAAACACTATTGATAGCACAAAATAGGTAATTTTTTTGCTTAAAAAAATAACACACTTGAAATCAAAATCATTATTAGTCGATAAATCTCTATAAAATAGAATTGTACAATCGTGCGATGCATGCGGGGAAGCTCGCCGTCTCAATGAACAAGAGTGCTCTTTCTGAATAAGTGGAAAGGGATCGCAGACCCTCCGATAGTACTCCTTTAGGGGTTATCAATCCCCTTTATTGAACCATTACCAACCATTTTAACATGGTTTTTCATGGCGTATATATGTTTTTAAAAATGTGATCGCCAGTCACATCTCCTGTAGGATTCGAACGATTATATAAATAAATACTATTGTTAACCGTTATTAAATTCGTTTATTATAAATGAACAGTATTAAATAGTAACCAGATGCTGAAATATTGTATCAGTTCTTGAAATCTTACTAAAAAGTTTACACGCGGTGCAAAATAAATATTTAAGGTGTTAGCCATGAACTTATGCCAAAACTATACGTGTATTATCCACTGTCTTTGAGCTGGCCTTGGCCATGCTCGAAGAAGGGACCGATCGCAGAGTCTCGCAGTTGGAATCTCTCTGTCTGTCAGAAAGACAATAAATTGAAGAAATAAGCTGCATTTAATTCGTTCATCGTTGCATTTTATTCCACATTTTGGAGTTGTTATCCGATAACCCAAAGATCACTTAAAGAATTCCAATCTAAAAAGTAATCAATTATATACTTATTTGGATTCGAATCCAATATATAGTTTATGAACTCAATATATAGGGAATTCATTAAGATTTTGCATGTGGTTTGTCATGTATTTAGAAATTAAAAAATAAGGATTCATAAGCTCTCAAAAATACAGTTCAGCAATGATAATGGACTTTACTAGTCTTGATTTGATATTTTGTGCACATTTGGCTAAATAAGTACTCATACACTCTAAATTTAATCCTAATGAAGGAAGCTATCGGGATCATGAGATGATATTTCTTTCCCATTTGAATAGATTGAATAAATATTTTAAAATCTTTGATATATTTTGTACAATTGAATAATAACGATTTTTTCCCGATACATAGATATAAAGACCATCGTCCCTTTTCTTCCATATAATATGTTTTTTTCCACCTGCGTTAGTGATATGAAAATACAATTTTCCATCCTGGGAGCCCAAAACATACGACTAAAACACAATAAAAATTGATTAAATTGACAATCGGGCCCAAGATACATAGGATTTTATAATGTATGTAAATCGGTTGTTGAATATCATAATATTATTTTAGAAATATATTGTAATGCGAAATATCGATGGTGAATGTTTACCCTAGTCGTATATAACAGCTCAATGCAAATATTTACTAAGGGATATTATAAAATATATTGAAATAATCCAAATATGACAAAAATTGTACCATCTCCTTGTTTGCGAACAAAACATGATTGCTATACGAGAATGGGTATTTATTTAAATTTACGTGGATACAGGCGAATGAGATTGTATTTTTAAGTTTTATATGAACGCAATTAAAAATTTGCATTTTTTAGATTGCAAAAATTATGGTGCTTTAAAATGCAAGAAAAATATTTTTGAACGATATAAAACTCCTCTACGAAATTAAGATTTTAATAGGATGGATTCAATTTGCATTGGTTACTGTTAATGATGAATAACGCAATGGTAGTTTTTGTTATATGTTTATATGAATATTGAGGATATTTAATAAATACAGGTGGAAGAATGAGATGATGAAGCAAAATTGGGGTAAATGGCATCTGGATTAGCCCAAAATGTGAAGGAAACGATGAAGTTGTTATACATTTATCCCTGAATATTATATTTTTTAAATTAAGAAACTTAAAAGTACATATCTCCACATAAAGAAATTTATAAAGATGTTGCAGCCAAAATAATACAATCGAAAATTGCTGATTTTTTGACAAAATAACTCAAAATGCTGTCGAAGACAGCTCCAAAGATGCGATTATTTGGTCAATTAATAAATAGTGATTAGTATCAGTGATGACGATAAATAGACATTGAAAGCTTAAAATATATTATTATGAAGTGTTTTCACATGGCCACGCAAATATTAGACGTTGACTTCGTATAAATTCATACTATAAAGGTGGATTTGGTGGATATGAATAATATATGTGTGTAAATTCGAATATAAATAAATAATGTTCATCAAGCATCTAATAAATGTTTCATAAGCATTTCTTTCAGAAATGCCATGAAAATCCCTGAAATTAAATAATTTAGTATGCAAAAATAAATTGAATAACTTTGCAATTTTGCCAGAATATTAGCAATATAAAAAGACATAATATATTTGTCAAATAATTTCATTGAGCGCTTTAAATAAAATACTTTTAAACATATCAAATTTTTACAATCAATTTATAACGAGACACGATTCAGGAAACACATATTTTCAAATACCATTGGATGGCGTGGATCTTCAACAATCGCTTTGAAATATTTTTAATACTGTTGCATGGGAGTGGGAGTGCTCTCGGGACATAAGGGAGGGAGAGAGAGATATGGCTGCGGGAAGGACGTCCTCCCGCAGTCAAGTCTAATCGACGTCCACTCAACCGGTAATCATCCACGCTACAATAAATGATCTTATGCGTTGATAAAATATATTATAATCACTTAAAATTACCATTTAATACGTTTGCGAAAATCTTTTAGGGCGGTTTAAAAATAATCACAATTTAAATTGTTTTTGAGTCAGTGTGTATTAAGACAAGGTTCAGGAGACACATGCATTTTATAATCAAAGCGATAGATATGAATTGATTGTTTTATTTTAAATTATATTCTTATTGATCCAATAAATACTGCTAAGTATTAAGAAAATTTGAACAAAACGCTTGAATTTTCTAAAAAATCATAAATTTTTAACGAACCTGCCAGCGAATTTAGAACTATTAAAAATGGCGTACAAACAGACATTCTGATCAAAAAATCCCAAAATAGACTCAAAAATTATTCAATAGGCAGCCCTGATAACCTCTATTGAATTTATTTAAAAATTGAATAAAACATCAATATACATTAAAATGTGACATCATTTTTGGATTCATCAATATGTGTCCTCTTTTTACGCCAAAATCAATTTGACTCACCGGTGAGTCGCTGGTATTTAAATTTGTTTGAAAAGTCTTATGTGAAAAAATGTCTTCCTTTTTGCTTCTATCCTTGAACATTTTATGTGTATGATGGAAAATCAAAGGAGAAATTCATTTTGAATTGCTTAAACCTGGTCAGACAATCATAGCAGTAGTATATTACGAATAATTTGAGCAAATGAAGCAAGATCTCGTTTTATATTTTTGGCTTAAAATTTCAACCCCATTCATCTTATTCATCCTGATTTAAATCCGTTGTGGAGAGTATTTATTTTTTAGTTCATGGCGTACATCTATCTGATGGCATAGCACTCCTATTTTGGTGTCATAAAAGTAATTGTGTTATAAATTTAAGATTGTGCGGTTTTCTTCGCATCGGAATCCAGTGAGCAGCTGTATTTAAAGTAATCGATACATTTATAATGTAGACGTGTACTATATTTTATCTCTCATCCTATTCAACGGCCGGGGCACGTGTTTCCTTCGCCTCATTCCAGCGACGTCCCTGCACGTCCCAGTCTTAGTTTTAGAATAACGTTAAAGAAAGTTTTTTTTAGTTTATTTTGGAGTTTTGCTCAACCCCTCCGCCCCTCCGGAACATTCCCATGGTATTATTTACGATCGTATTTTTTCTGGTGGCAAAGTTGGATTTGGTATCGCCCACATAGGGAAGTGGTGGCTATGATAGTCGTCTGTCTGAGCCGGATAGACGCCATCGCTAACGCGGACTAATGCGCTCCACTACTCTACATCTCTACATCTTCACCTATCTGTGTCTCTTTACTACCACAGCTCGCGACCCAGAAAGCTACGAGGGACGATTCTCAAATAGAGATAGAGCTTAACCATTTCCACGTCAAAAATACACAGTTTAGACACGATTCAATTTTCTCTCAGACCGAGAGGATCGATTAGAGCCACCGACGGGGATACATGAAGGGTTTGATACGAGCTCAATTATTTTTGACCTAAATCGGAGTATCTGTAGCAATTTGCAAAGGTTAGCATCATCACCACTAAGGGGCTGCAGTAGCATGGTGCAATATTTGCTTAGTTGCTCCTCATTATAATTTTCGATAAAAAATAGTTTAAAAAAAAATTCAACACTCTTAAAATAATGTTTGTGTAATGCAAACTAATTTGGAATTCTCATAGCAAAAACCATTTGTATCCGAGTGGATAATTGCCATGCTTCGGTTTCAAATCTGTCGAACATTTGTGATCGAAAGTCACCCAAATAGCATTTTTTATAGCAATCACAGAATCTAAATTTCTGATAATTTCCAAACCACAATAATTGATCAAGACAATTTGGCAATACTTCCACCACCCGCTAATTACGTATTCTTTCCAGATTTTAATTAAATGAATGCATTGCTTTTTTCCATTTGTTAACCGTAATTGTTAGATAAAGGATTAAGTTGCGTTTGTGTAATATATAATAAAATAAGCAAGCCACTGGTCTTGTGGTTGTTTTATGCTACGCATAAACACACATAGTAACGGCACCGCGGCGCATGCGCATAGAGCGTCTATGACGTATGCGATAGAGAGAGTACAAACGATTCTCCCTCTCTTTCCGTCCAGCTACTGGTTGGAGTTTCACTTTTAGTGACGTTCAAGCCAATATACCCTACTGCGCCCATAAAAGTTTCAATTAAAAAAGATAAAATAATTTTTGAAGACGCAGACGCAAAGAGGTTGAAATAATTATTTTTTAGTTATAGATTATATGCAATATATACAGGGATTTTTTTCAACATTTTGAAAACATACCCAACATTTCATCTTTAAATTATCATAAATTTTTAATTTGTGGTCGTAATTGCACAAAATAACGATTTTTGTATTTAGCAATATATTTTTGATCTGATTATATGCAATTGGTTTAAAAATTACCACCAGAGCCATGGAACGGGGAACGTTCCGAGGCAAATAAATCCATTGGTGTCAGGTCCGAAGACCGTGTGAGCCACGGAATGGGGCTGCCAAAATAATTCATTTACACGACAGAGGTGCCCACAAAATAAATCCTAATTGAAGGAATAATTTAGACAACTACAGTTAAAACAAAGAAAAAGGTGACGTGCATGAACGAAGCAGAGATTTGAACAAATCAATATAAATAAATAAAATATATTAGCCTAGAAGTAAGAAATATCTTCTTTAAAACGATATATTTTGTATGTTCATATTGTGATAATAACATATTGGACGGTATTAAAAAACTCACAAGAAATAATTATCGATATTTACTGCAACCCAAATCATGATCTGAGTGAGTTTTTATTTTATCATGGCCACTCACTGTTCCAAATGATTGATTTTTCCCCCCTCAACCAAGCAATGCCGTGAATATGTTGTTGATTAGGAGTACATTTGGTTTTTTTGTAATAAGTAATCTTATAATTGGACATATATAAATAAAATCATGTAACTTGACTTATAACGCATACTACATAAACCGACGTCAAGTTGCGTGATTCTATCTCTATTCAGGCCTATCATGCCGCAATTTTAAATTGATTTTTAATACGTTTCGAGAAAAATGTTTCCCAGTGTGATTCAAGAGCCGCTAGAGTTGTGACTGTTCAAGTATAATAAATTCAGAACAACAAAGAAACTCGACACTGATAATCGACGAATATATTTTTTTTTATCTCTTGAAGCTTTGATCGAATTGAAAAACTTTCGGAGGGATTTTTCCACCCGAAGACATGTTATTATTTCAAAAGGTCGCATCTCAAGCTACCAACTTTTATGCGAGAGCTGAGATGTGACACTTTTATATATTGATGTATCAGGTGTGAAGTGCACTGCGATGAAAAGTTGATTTCATATTTTACAGGGTGCCTGATTTTGCTCCTGGTGATTTTGGGGTTCGACGTTTCTAAAATTGAATGAAAAATATCTTTTTAAAATGATCTTTCATATGAATTGTTGATAGTGAGTGTAAGTTTTTGTTTGCAAGCTCGGTTTTTGGTTAGTCAATTTGAATTTCCCACCTTTTGCTTCAATTTTTGCAGAACACTACTATTGTGTAAAAATTCTTCTTTATTGCTATTAATGATTGTCATAAAAAAAGTGCTTATTTTTATGTTTGAGCAAGAAAAATACATATATCGTTTATTGATCTTGTGCGGTTAGCGACAACTAATGAGGAAACAATTTCTAAGACTAACATTAAATATGTGTTTCTTGAACCGTGTCTCAATACAAACAGTTTTTTAAAAGACACGCCTCAATATGTTTATTTTTTCCCTTTCTTTATCATCATATTAAGAAAAATAAAGTCAATTCAATTTAAATATGGCAACAGATTGAGTAGTAAGCGCTTACTACACAATCTGCTGTCGCCCGCATCAACTAACAGCGTCATTCTTACGCTTTGTAATTGTACTCGAAACTTTAGCAATTCATACGATTGAGTACTAGATCACATTCGAATAAAATACGCTTTTTAGCGAAACGAGAATCAATGCTTTTTCTTTGACGTATCACCAGATTTCGCATTGTGCTGTGATCTTATTACAGAAAATAGAGTGAAATTGCCGTAACATGATTTGTATGGCAATTTTGAGATTTTTTTCACGCTCTTGATATGAAATATGACCCCAAAAATATCTTTGTATTTCAGAGGTGGATTTCAGCACGGAAAATGCTCTCAATGCTTGGAAATCGAGCAAAACGTCTCCGTCTTTGTATTGAAAATGTATACATGAATTATTCAGAGTCTATGAAATGCCATTGACATATGGGAAAATATCAATTTCACTTTATTTGCTAGTGTGGACTAAATGTCTATTGGTGTTCGGAAAATATGATAAGCGATAGATAATGCAAAAAGGGCGTAAAAACAATTTGATGTGTTGATATTTAGTTATGATTCTCTTAATTGTATCAGTATTAAAATATGACTATGATGTTAGTAATTTTTAACGAAAGAAATATTGAGACTCAACAACACTGCCATTCTGTTGAAATACATGTTTGAGTTTTATTATGCAAATTGAATAAATATATTAGCACAGTATTTTTGCGCGATAAGCTCACATTTTTACGAGGAATACAAAGGCTTTCCATGTTATAGATATAAGATATGTTCGATAGACATCCCATGTACAAAAATATCAATCGGCGTATATTGAGAGTGACGGTGTGAGGAGGGAGTCAGTCGCATATCTGAAACATCCACTTTGTTTACTGATGATACGTAAACAAAATGATGCTGTGTGATAAGATCTGACGAAGAACGCATGTCGGAAGCTCCTGTCAGGTCTGCTCAACCTGGACTCCCAAAATCGTATTATAAATATTCACTTAAGGGAACATCTCGTTTCAAGATCTAAACCACGACGGTTTTGATTTACGCGGTAGTCTACGGGCAACCGCGTAAAAACATGAATTTCGTATTGAATCAATGGTGAAGTTTAACCATTAGAGTGACTTCATTTCATTGTTTAAATCAGAGACAAATTACTGTGTGTGTATTTGGCATAAAGCAACCAGTGGACTAGTAGAATGCCTTTTTTATTATATATTACACAAACACAACTCAATATTTTAGCTAACAATTTTCGTTAATGAATGGAAAAAATGCTTCTAAGAGCTTCACGCATATTTTATTCGTTATGGGATGTATGTTGGCATCGATTGGAAATATTTCTAGGGGACAGAGTTTTTTCGGGTGGGTGTTAGACTCCACGATGCTCACCCATAAAACGGGTTGAACCCCTGGTTAGGTACTTTTATTTATTTTATTTATTTATAAACCTTTATTCAAAAAAATATAATATAACAAGGTAAAATGGTGTATCAATATACACAATTACATGAAAAATGGATTAACAATTTAAGTCTTAGATTACTATCCTTATCTTAATTA
Source organism: Stenopsyche tienmushanensis (assembly GCA_008973525.1). Classification (NCBI taxonomy): domain Eukaryota; kingdom Metazoa; phylum Arthropoda; class Insecta; order Trichoptera; family Stenopsychidae; genus Stenopsyche; species Stenopsyche tienmushanensis. The sequence goes on from WACJ01000463.1 coordinate 41,764, forward strand.
CAAGTATATATTTTAGTTATAATAAATTTTACATAATAAGAGTTAATTTAATTTTTGTATATATAGGGGGAAAAATAGGAGACTTAAAACCCCTTTGCGACATTCCTTAAAAACTATCTTACAAACTAAACAAAATAAATAATTTAATCAATCAATCATATATCCTTCATACGTCGCGCATTCATGACTATCAACTATAGTAAAATATGTTTAGGCATTTTGTGAAAGTATCTAAAATTATTGTTTTGAGTGGTATATTCGCCGAGTGTAGATATGAGATGATTGGTGTGATTTGGAATTTTTGAGTAAAAATTGAGTGTTAGCTTATGAAAAAAATTCTTTATAAAAGGAAGCTTAATTTTATTGTGAAAACGCTTAAGATTAGTGTATGGAAATATATTGAAAGCAATTTTTATGGCTTTGTTTTGTATGATTTGAAGTTTATTGTAGTTGGTGTTGCATATATTGCTCCAGACGGGAGCGGCGTATGTGAGTGTAGGTCGAATCAGCGTTTTGTATAATAAAAATTTGTTAGAGGCCGAGAGAGCACTGCGCCGACGAAATATGGAGTGCAGCGCCCCCATAGCTGCTAATCCGCGGGCACGAGTCACCGACACCTGTGCTCCCCACCTCAGTCTTCTATCTAAAGTCACCCCCAAGTATTTCACTTGGGGTTTCCACTCGATAGAGCTGGACCCGACGACTATTGGATCAATTCGAAGATTTTTCCGTTTCTCGGAGAACAAGATAGCTTCGGTTTTTTCTTTATTTAATTTGAGTTTCCAACGATCGAAATATTTAAATGCAGCTTTTAGCGATCGTTGGAGGTTTCCGACTATTAGCTTGTTGCTCCGAGAGCTGGTATAATATGCCGTGTCGTCGGCGTAGAGTGCTACGTTTGATGGGGACGGTGTCGGTAGATCGTGTAAGTAAATGTTGAACAGGTGAGGCCCTAAAATACTGCCCTGAGGAACTCCCGCTGAGACAGACTGGGAAGTTGACGTTGCTCTGTTTAAGGTTACCGAAAATGATCTTTTGTACAGATAGGATTGGATCATTTTAATAAGGTAAATAGGAAACTTAAGGGATATCATTTTGTGGACCAGACCGCGGTGCCAGACAGAGTCAAATGCCTTTTCGATGTCGAGAAGTACCATACCGGTACTTCTCTTCATGTTAAAGTTTCTAGTAATGTGTTCAGTCAGTCTGGTCAGCTGATGAGCCGTAGAGTGATTCCTACGAAGATTCCTGGTTAGGTACTAAGAATGACCGAACCGATACGAGTACCATGAGGAAGGGGTAGCCCTTGCAGTCCGTCATCTGTTGCAGTCCCCTTCAAACTGAGGCTGGACTCGTGATGGCAGTGAACCCGCGGAAGTAATCCCTTGAATTTAGCTTAACCTTAATCCTTCCTCCTCCATCGCACCTTCGGGTGCACATGGTCTGAAGTGGGTATTAACCGCGGAAACCTTGCCTCCTCTGGAGGACGTGGAGCAAAAGGGGTGGGTATCTAGACGCTCCGCGCGTAGCGTTTCTCGTGGGATTAAAGAATCATTGGAAGACACACTTTGTGTGGCTATTCTGGGATAACCCGGAATAGACCATACAGCAGCGCAGGAAATGGGTTCGATTGTATAATGAACCTCCAATCCAGTTAGTCACTGTCTGATTTCTGTCGTCTTGTACATGGTTTTTATTTTACTTAACCATTCTACTTGACTTGAATCAACACTGATTGTTTATGCTCGCTTTTTATAATATATGCTTTGTCTAATCCCTCGTTTCTTGGTTATCGCTTATGTTTAAACATTGGGCCCTTTTTAGCCAGCATAAGTCCAATTAGTCTTTACTAGACACCAGTATGGCGTTCGATCGCCAGGTGCTCATTTGTCGTGTCAGCGGTCTGAAAAGCAGACCGGTTGGACACACATAGTTTATGGCCACTCCGATCTTGTTTAGGACTTTTTGCGACATTTTCAGTGATAAATGCGTATTTGGGACCTTTCATGATCTGTACGATAATCTTCCCTTCTTTATAGGCTAATTTACATAGGTGGATTGAGCCAATTGAGGTCATGAGTGAGTCTAGACTTCTTCCCATCCATAAACCACTCCATAGACCGCTCCACATCCATAACCCAATCGGAGTTGGGAATGAGCGTGTCCTTGCGGACATGGATAATAAATGAAGTGATGGACCCATGTTTCATTCATGGTTATGAATTGATCTAAACACTAGGCTTTATTGCTGTAGAACATCGCTAAACACTCGAATGAAACATCATTACGACACTATTTTTGTTCCATTTTGTCGATCATTGCGATGTTCGTCTTGTCAGCTCGTATGTCTCGTTCTCTAACTCTGCCACCCAATATAATCTATCTTGGCTATAATATAATCTAGCTTGGCTTCGATATTAGTTGGATTAAGATCTTTCAAATGAAAGTATCGTATCACTTAACGATGACCATTTTTTTTCTATGTTTACGAATTTACTGAGAACTTTCACTATTGATGGCTGCCAAACAAATACTAAACAACTTAGAGTCTTTAAACTTAAGCTTTATTGGTTAGATGCATACATCATAAGATCCGAACGGCATATTCTATCTTCATCAACATATTCAGATGTAACGTGGAGGTGTCCAATAGATATATGGTACAAATTCTGCGATCAAACAGGCTTCGTTGGGCACGCGGACCGCCGATAAGTAAGCCCTGTCTCTCCCAGCTTCCGATAACGTGTAAGTTGCCTGAAATCCATTTGACAAGCAAACATTGTAGTGAGCGTGCGATTTGAATGAATTTTCAGCAAACGACAAGAAACCGGAGGAAGATGGAATGACAGATATAACGGCGGAATAAAATTGGTATTGGCTCATATTAAAAACATTAGCGCCCAAATCAGATTTTATTCAAGCCCATTAAGGCTCTTTTTATTACACATGATGTGAACGAAGAGCCTTTATGAAAAAATTATCATAAAAGATACAGATGCGAGTTTGAAAGCGTTCCTGTTCGTTTGATATTCCTGAATGGTTCGCAAAACGATATATTCAAAATTAATGATATACTTTGAGCGCTTTGGTTTAAATACACACTAGCATAATGTTGGCACACTGATCTACGGATGACTTTGTTATATAATAGTATAAAAGCTTATTTTCCGCTATTTTTTCATTTGTTAACAGAAATTGTTAGTTAAAATATGAAGCTGCGTTTGTGCAATATATAATAAAATAGGCAAAATACTGGTCTAGTGGTTGCGTTATGCTGCGTATAGACACACACATGCATGTGGCATTTCTATAATGTATGCGACAAAGACGGAGATACTACAAACTATTTTGTCTCTCTTTCCGACCAATTGTTGTGTGAAGTTTCATTTTTCGTGATGTTCAAGGCAATTTACGCTACAATATTTAGTTGTTTTATAAAAAAATAAAAAGCATTAAGGCGTCTTCTCACTTTACAAATTTAAAAAAAATCGATTTTTATTTTATTTTAAATTTTGAAAGTACATATCTTCAAAAATGTTATATCGAAATTTCATAAAGATCGGACGAGTTTAACTACATTTTTGGGTGACTACCTGAGAGCACCCGGCTGCATACGTATTTTTCAGACTCATGGTGCAAGTACAAGAAAGTGGTGAAAAACAATCAGATAGAAACTTTTAAACATCCTTCTGCTCTAGCTGAAGATGTTCACGAGGTTTTGAAACCAATTTATGAAGATCTTCGGAGGAAATACTCAAAATAACAACGAGTGTTTCAACAGCTGTGTCTGGGCAATTTTTCTGCAACCAAAACTTTAAGCGCGTTTATCTCAAAACAAGGTTTTTCGGTGGCTTGTTGATGAAATTTCGGAAACTATCCGGCTGATTGTCATGAAATTTGAATGACATATTCTTCATAGTTATGGATATAGCGCATATCATCAGATTTTTGAAATTTTGATTTTAAGTAATTTTTTTTTACAAAAAACTCCAAAAAAACGCGTTTTTTTTTACTTTTTTGAAAAACGTGCGCCATTTTGTTATTTTCGCGAATATCAAAAATTTGATGATATGCGCTATAGCCAATGATATACTGAATCTAAAAACTGTTTTATTTTTTTGTTTCAAATGACCCATCTCGGAGATACCATCAATAAGCCACGAACATAACATTTCTACACGGGTTTTTCGATGCTACTGTTTTATTATAAAAATTGTTCAAAAAAGTAAAAATAATTTTTTTTCATGTACTTAAAAGATGTGTTTATTACATAAGATCCATTTCATCTCATAATTTTTAGCGAAAATCCGCGAAAAAAAATCGTGAAAATAGCCTATTTTTGAGGCGCCTAAAGTGAGAAGACGCCTTAATATGACTTGAAATTGAAAATTGACTTTCAAGCCCCGTCTAATCACAATGATCTATATTTGGTGTTATAAAATCATTATTTAGTATTTATTTATAAGCTGTCATTCTCATATATTATTAATTGTTTAGATTGATGCTGTATCTGATGCATATTAGATCAGGGGCAGGAGAAATCTTTTAATATTGGAAGTCTATAAGACAAATTTAAAGATTCGATCAAAAAATCCCATCTGAGGATGTAGAAATTCGCATGTAGTTTAATGCCACCCCCAATTTAGTTGATGAAAAATAACAGAAATTATTAGAACTATTATATATCTTCTAAAACCCGAAAGTAGTTTTTAATATAGTCGTTTCGAGCATAATTAATAATAGTGCCAAAGGTGAATGCGAATAATCGCGTTACACTAAATATTACTATTTATGTGTCTGGGATAGCCAATGTTGTTTGGAAATTAAATTTCAACAACATTAATTCAATAAAATTAATTGTGCAGTGCAAAATAGCGCTTACAATAGCAAGAATTAAATTTAACGCCGGCTGTATTGTAAGCAGAACTATTGCTCCCAAAGGGTCGCGGGGGTTGTTTTCACCCCGAAGGCGAAAACATATGGCGCCACCGTCTTAGGTTTACGCTACAAATATATACGGGTTATAAGTAAAATATAACAGGTAGCTGTAAGAAGGGTGGATGCTGAAAGAGAACTGCTGGTCCACCTCTTCCACCCCCCCGCCTCGTGAAATCCAGGGGGAAAGTTCCGAACCTGAACGACTTTCTCAAGGTATCACGTGACTTCCGCCCTCACAAAAACGGAAATTGCTCTTCGAAGAATAATATCGGAACGGTTGACTGTTTTTCATGCCGGCTTGGCTGAATTTAAACTTCGGCATTGTTTTCGAGCATTGTTTATCGATATCGTCGAAAGTGTCTCCATTTTCATATTGCGAGCGCCATATTGTAATAAAGATTCGTTGTCTTGTTTTCGGATACTAGGCTGTCGTGGGGTGTATCTGAAAATCGATTAATGCCTCTTGCGTAATCATCCCTTGAGGCTCGTTAAGGCAAAAAATATCTTCTTTCGACAAATCCTTGTTTGGGTTAAAAACGTTTTTTACATCGGCCGGCGATGTTAGACACGAGCAAAGATCAGGACATTGTACTTAAAGATATGCAAAATCGCATGATATTTCGTATAAGCAAAATCTTGAATACGATCGTTCCAGGAATGTCCTTTTTTAAAATAACGATAACAAGAATCACTTCAGATTTTAACCAAGCACAATACAATTTATCTGTTTTTTTTTAAGGAAATATGATTAACAGTTTGAAGTAGTTTTTGAGACTCATATTGCATTGTACCACATGAAGATTCGGAATTTCTGTTAGTTATAAGTAGAACCCAAAATTATTTTCGTTTTATTGTTTGACCGATTTTAGGGAGAAGTTGCACTTAGACTGCTGCACTTTCAAGTCATGTTTTGTGCTCTTTTGGTGATAGAATAAATTGTATTTTTTAAAATTCAAACTTAACTACCCAATTTATAATGGATCGATTTTCGCCGAATGAAATTTTTTTCGAAATTTGATGCTTTATCATTTTATCAAAAAAGAGACTGCAACGCGCGCCACTAAAATATTTTCAATGTACTGGGCGATATTTTAAGTGTTCGCGAATGTCATAATTGGTTCCAGAAATTTTGATCAGGAAATTTTGAATGAATGAAGGGTGACAAATCTGGACAAACAATAAATGTAATACTTTATTGTGAACAATTAGATTCTTTAGTGGCGGAAATACAAAAAAACTACCCTCGTGCATTAAAAACAAGTGTTGTAACAGCACAATAATGCACAACCCCATTCGGTGAAAATAACGCGGGAAAAAATAAATAGCCATGGATTGAAGACAATTTGACATCCTCCGTATTCTGCAGACATCGCTCCGTCGGATTTCCATATTTTTTAAGAATGTAAAAGACCGTGCAGTGATTGAATGATGAAAAATCTCCCGAACATTTATCAAAGGTTTCAATGCATTAAAAAACGCTCACGACTACTGTATCTATATATATAAAAATCAATGTGTGTCCGATCCAAATTTGCTAAGGTAAACAAAGCCTTTTGTCAACTATGCCGAGTTCTCCCTGTCTCTGTCTGTCTCCGAGATTCAATGTGCAAGAGTGCTCTTTCTGAATAGTGGAGGGGGTTACGGAGGGTCTCCGATAGTACTCCCATAGGGGTTAAGTATGGCATTGCAACGCATGCTGCGTATTTGCTAGTAGTGTATAAATAAGGGCATACAACATCATTTCTTTTTCTGCCAAATTAAATCCTCCAAATGATGACATTTTATGATATTCACCAATTCATTGCTTTTAATTTATTGCTTTCGAGAACTTTATTTTTACTTTAAAAATTTTCCAGAAAAAAATCCATTATCCAGACTAAGCAGGGATTAAGACGGTCCGTATATTGAAATTTTGTTTATATAAGATCATTAAATAAATTTGAGTAAAAGTTACAAATTAAGTCCTCCTGTCCAAATGAATTTTAGTAACAATATGTGGCTAGACCAGGCTTAGGAGTCAATTCTCTATAGACCACTTTTCGAGCTCTGTTGCTTTAATATCCACGATTTTACTTAAACCTTTTCGATTTGTGTATACCAAAGCCGTTTTATAAATAAGTACAAAATGATTTTTTATTTATTGAGCTTTTCAGTATATATTTTTCAGAATAAGCTTTCATCCGAAATGCTTTCGAGTTACTAAATTTATTGTAAAGTTCGAAAATCTTGCTTCTGATACTTGATTTTGATGTGGTAAATACTGTGGTAAGCTTGAAAATGAAATCAGATTAGTGAAACATTAATTATTTGTCCTTAAACGTCTAATGTTAGTCGATTTGACTAACATTGCTTTAAATTCATTTTTTTTATTTTCCTGTATTTAACGTTTTATTCATCAGGTATAAGTATATATACAACGTATATGGTTTGTCAATTGCAATATAGTTTATTACAGTTGATCTTATAGATATTTACATGCATGGGAATTGTTCTTGAGTCGAAGATTTTCAAGGCTCTTGTAAAGTTCAAGGTATTGTTTTGGATTGAGCTTGTGACAATAATGGAAATCTATGCAGTCGAAATTTCCAACCCTTTGAATATTCGCAGAAATTCACTTGCGAAAATTGATTACATAGTAATAATATCAGCAATTCAATGGGGAGTCTTAATATATGTCACCTCCAGCCGAATCCCCCCACAATTCTGGGGTAAGAATGCACATTCAACGTGATGAAGCAATTTCACTGACAATGACTGTGACCGAACCCTGCCCTGGCAAAAAGCCTTCTCCACAAAGACAATCATTCCGGGGAGAGAATAAGCCGAAGCTTGAATAGAGACGACCATAAAGACATTTCCCATCGAAAACATTTTAATTAAGTGCGGCCGGTAGACTCGATGCGACCATTTGTCAAAGCGACCAATATTCCCAGCCTGCGTCCCAAATATTACTTATTTTATTCCATGAATATTCATGTAATTAATTATTTTTCCATGCCTGCAATAATTCTGATAAATAATTCATTTAGTTCCATAGTATCGGTGGCGAGGGATGGATGCATGTCAAAATTAGAAATATGCATCCTTTGATGAGTATGCCCGCATATACGAAGATAGTCCCAAAAGTATCCGACCTAATGTATAGATGACGGTTTTTGTTTTAAAAAAAATAGTAAAATAGAAAGTGTCTATATTATAAAGCTGACTTTTTAGGTTTCAAGGCCATATGTTGTTTAGTATTATGAAGATGTTACAATCGAATGTTTGGCGATGTTTCACAGCAATAATGCCAAGTTTTTGGGTAAATATAGTCTAAACTTGTTCGCGATCTCATTTGGGGCAAGTCACTTATGTGAATTAGCCTCTGAGAGGGCTTTCATGCTCGTTCAGATCGCGCAAAAAGCCCTTAAAGAGGACGGAGTGGCCACAAGGTCTGTGTGTTCAACCGGTCCGCTTTTCGGATCGCTGATATGATGAATTAGCGCCTCGCGGTCGGACGCAATACCCGAACATGTCTACAGAACGATTATTAACTCTCATTACAAAACAAACCGAAAAATACTGATCAGGTGGGTTGTTTAAATTTTACAATCGTTCAAAAATATTGTCTTTATTTTATTGTGGATTTATGCCGGCTGGGTGGGCTCAATGTTGAAGCGACAACGAAGAAAAGAGGGATTAAACAACTTAGTATGTATTATAAAAACGGACAGAGTCAATCAGTGTTGATTCATGTAAAATAGAATGATCAAGTAAATTAACAACCATGTACCAACTCTCGACTGGATCTGTATTCTGCGTTTTGTGCCCCAAGCTTAGTTGCGCCCGTAGCTTGCATCTGCTTTGCCACTATCTTGTTACTCTTAAGTATGAATCCTAACAAAATATATTATAAAATTGATTCTAAGATCAGAAGTAATAATTAAGAGCCACGTATATCCTTATTTTCTCAAAGTCACTCGTTGATCCAAGTCGTTCATTAATGTTTTTTTTTCGAAAATTAACGATTATGGATATCTTTTAATATTGATTGAAATGGTGGCAGAAACTTATTTCAGTATTGTGAATAAAACTGGTCGATTCTTTCAAATTGAACGAATATCTTTTCTGCGCTCGGTGTCGGTTTTCGCTCAATTCGGACCTTCACATTTTGAATCATTTCCGGAAAAGTTGCCATTTATTTGCCATTATTGCGTTTTGTGACACTGCCAGTACAATTGAAATGATTAATGGTACGAAACAAAAACGTTTTATACAAGTTATGAGGTTTGATAATCGCATTATTAAGTTTGAATTCCATTCTTAGTTTTAATCTAGAACGTGATGCTTTACAGAATACGACCTATAATATTGCGGCAAATAGTAGCTAAACGAGAGAAATAAATTGTTACATTAAATATAGTTGTTACACATGAAGATTCGGAATTTCAGTTCAGCCGAAGATCGACCGTGATTGTAAAAGATTCTGGATAATATTTGACATGTCTAACTATTTGAAATCGACAAAAGTACTGTCTTATTCGTCTGATCTCTTTCGAGGAATAAAATGTTATAAAACCGGAACGGTTTAATCCAAGGGTTCGAAGAATTTATTGGTTCTAAACGCATGGATTTTTATAAAAATTGGATTTCTCATTAGAAAAATTCTATTGAAACTAATGGAGAATATTTTGATAGAATTTATTATGCTTTGTAAAAGTTATGACATTTTAATTCACATCTATGAATTCCGAACGTTCATGTTGTACACCCTAATGTACACCCATATTTATGGCACATTTTATAAAATTACTTTTTATTATAGAGTTTGAGTTCATTACGCGTTTTACTTATATGCTCAGGACCTAACTATATTTTCAAACCTTGGAGGAAAATTGTCCCATTCGCGAGACTTTCATGTCGAGCCAAATCCTCAAGCACAGCTAAATATTCAGCTTATTCATGGTCGAATGCTGCGAGCTTGAACAATACATCGGATAAAGCATATTTTGATGCATATTTGATCAGAGAGTAATGCTTTTGTAAATCGTTCCATGCACTATGAACTATGTTTACATGATTTTACTCTCGAATTATTTCAATTGCCATTTTCGAACCACCGCCACATGATTGGCTACATTTATAGGAAAAATAATGTTTCTCGAAAGCCTTCAGCCCTGTCGCGTTTTGACAGATCTTTCCCATTAAGGCGTTATTGTTCGAAGACATTCAGAGGTATATTTTCATTGTTTTCATTCCTTTATTCAATACCGGGACCAGTCCCTTTGGCAAGGGCAATGAGGAAACAAACAGACAAAAGAAACCTACGACTGAATGTTTATTTTGGCGCAAATAAATAGCGAAATCTGTCCTCGTTTGCTCTTTTATTTATTGGAAAATTTAAATTATGTTCTTGTTTGCAATAAACAAATATTTTTGGCGAAATTACATATATAACATTGTTCAAACAGTCAAAGTATTACATAAAAAATACTGAAATTAACACTAATCAGGCGTGGTAAATAAGCGTGAATGATGTGCGCGGAAGCAGTGATCCGGTGCGGGCGATGGCGGATGTTAGAGCATAAACATATCAAATAAACTACTTATATTCGGATGTATGAGAATCATATAAAGATCATGTAAATCAACTGTAATTTCACTTTACGAAAAAATAATCAAGTGCCGTGTCACACGGAAAAAACACAGAAATGTTCATTATAAGTATAATCTGTGATTAAACTGGTCCCGCATTAGATGTGTTAATGTTCACTTTTTACTTGAAGTTTAAGAAAATTATCCAATTGCATGATAGTATTCTTTTATCTAATAATAAACGTATGAAACAATTTTTGTGTATGCTTCCTCTGATGGCTTTTCGTATCAAATGTCGTCAATATCGAGGGTATGATGTGGCGCAATTAAACAAATACAGCATTATATTAGACAAATTTCAGTTGGTAAAAAAATGCTAGTTTTTTCGCAGAAAGGTCCATATTTTCGACAATGCCCTGTACCCGGCAAACGTCAGGCCACAGCACGCACATGGTTGAGTGATGCGCTCTCAACCGGTTAACAGCGTAATCACGACCTTTCAATTGTTACATGTGCATTCATCCATCCCTCAGATTCGCATGATGCTTAAAGCCTACAATGGGATCCAAAAATGCCCCTCTATTTAATCTTATTCATTTTCATCCCCCATACGCCCTCGTTTAATTCGCACGATAATAGAGAGCATTTATTTACGCAGCGAGAGCAGTACAGGGGAGGGGCTTTTATCGATTGGTTATAATGGAAAGGAACCGGTGAAATTGTTTTCCACGGGTTTTCACTCTTCCCGCGAAATACTCCAGGGCTTCCCTGATAGATCGCATTATCTCCGGGAGCATTCCTTCGTTACCCGGGCTCCGTAAATCAATTTTATAACGTCCATAATTTTAATATGTGATATCAGCAAGGTTATAAAGGCGGTCTAACGTTCAAGTATTAACATTAGTCAAAATTACGGGACCTATGCGCCATCCACTTACTCCATATTACAAACTTAATATGGATTTATACTTCTCGCCATTTTTGAGGTCGTAACATTCACGCTAGTTAACGTGATATAATACCCCTGAAACTATCGCGCTAGGGATGATAAACTCAAAATTACCACCATCATAATCCGGGATTAAATTACATGTGAGAATGATCGACAGTGACACGAATAATTGGGAAACAAGGCGGAAGCTAATCCACAAACAAACGTTTCGGCTCTCGATGAATGCTTAAATGAGTGCCGCACGAACCGTTATACGCTTCGGGATGCTTAATAAAATATGATCGCATCAGCGATAGATGCATTGAAAATGATTTATATATTCTTTCGGTTTAATACATCTGATATGCGTATTGAACTTAGAAATCATATTTATGCGATAATTGAATATTTCGCGCAAATCTATCCATTTAAAAAAATATGCATATGCAATCAAGAGTTTCAATTTACATAATTATTTTCATCGGCTTAAACTCTCTGTAAATATTAATTTTGTGGTATAAATGATATTTTGACCGGCTTAACAAATCTTTCAGGTTTTGTTTGGTCAGACGGTGTTGTTAGTTAGCGGAAATTCAAGATAGACATCACTAAAGACTTCCGTTTCCGTTTTTATTTTCCGGTTCGCCAATGGTCTTATAAGTTGAAAAGCGCTGCATGCAATGTGATTTAATGCTTTAAAAAATATTTATTATCTGCAATGAATGTTACATATAATAGTAAAAATTGAGATATTAATCGACGATGAAATGCTTTGTTGTGATTGTTTTATGTATATTGTTTGGCTAAGTTAGATACGCGGAATATGAACGGGATATGTTAGTTGGTTCAGGCGGTGGATGATATGTCTGGCTCCATTGCATATGTTTCATCGTATCGACATATACAGTAAACCCTTCTATAGCGTCGAGATAGGGATCACGCTATAGAAACAAATCTAGTTTATTAACAAGTGCATGTGAGTAATAAGCGCGAGGGGGCATTCATCTTATATATTTTACCAATTGCTTATGCAAAAGACGCCACAAATGAAGTGGACGCTATAAGAGGGTTGACTGTACCAATATGTATTAATAATCAAAGAATAATATTGCTAAAACAGAAAGCTATAAAGAGACTATGATAAAAATATTTGTATTGCTAAGGATAGATAAAAAAAACTAAAAAGAGATTAATCAAAGTATTATCCAATGGTTAATATTTTACCTATAAAGGGACTTTTAAACCTGATGAAGTCAAGTTAAAGGTCATCAAAGACAATAATCCACGTCAAAATATCAACTAATAATTTGTATTGAGGCATTTGAACTGCATGTGGATAGTTTTATGTTAAATTCAAGCATAGCTAAAGTCAGCTAGATGACGGCAGAGAGATGACGTCTTCCCTTCCCCCAAGGCCCACGGTTCATTTTAACGATCCTCAAGGTATCAGATTCAAAATTACTCTCATTTCCCCATAAATTCAATTCTCTCATTTTTATATATTTTACTTACTTATGGTGGCGCTAATAGCCCTACAGGAGAGTCCCGGCCACGGACAACGCTTGTTGCAATTTTCGCCTGTCCTGGGCCTCCTTCCTCCAATTGCCCAGGCCCAGGTATGCGGTGTCTTTTTCAATTTGGTCAGTCCAGCGTAGGTACGGAGCCCCGATATGGCACGAGTCGCTCAGATGCGGCACCATCAGAAAGAAGCTCGCCAGGGTCCAGCGACAGGGAGCGCTCCAAGTTGCCGCAGCGTACAGGACAGTGTTCGAAGACGCGGTGCTCGTGATCGCTGGAATACCTCCGCCAGGCAAAGAAGAGGACCTTGGACTACGAAGATCCTAAAAACTGCACAGGACACGAAACTGAGGGAAGCCTGGCAACAAAGATGGGATCAGTCCAGCAAGGGAAGATGAACCCATGACGATGCAGAACACACCATCACTGACTGTGAGGCTTGGGCACCCCAGAGAAATTCGCTGAAACAAGAACTCGGGGTAGCCGAGCTCAACGTTGACAACATAGTCCACAGCATGATGGGAAGCAAGAAGAACTGGAACGATTACATTGAAGAAATACCGAGTGCCAAAGAGGGCAATTAGAAAGAGGTGCAGAGCGGCTCTACAACATAGGACCAGTTACCTAAGGCCAGACTACATGTCATGTGTGAAAAACAATACCAGGGAGACAAAGACGGACAAGAGAGGTTTAATTAGTAAGAATCTGACACTATCCTGGGATCAAACCCAGGGTGTCTTATGCAAGATTCCCCTACCATAGGAAAAAAAGTCCAGCGTAGCTGAGGCCTTCCGACGGGTTTACTACCACTCAGTTGGAAATCTAAGACGATTCGGAGGACTGGTAATTGATGCCTCGCCGTACATGTCCATGACCTCTCAAATGAACCTCACACACGGTTTCAGAACTCAACGTCTCGTCCCAGAGAGGTTCGAACATTTTTCTCAAAATTCTCCATTTCCATGCATTTGTAAAAGTTGTTGGGTTAGCACTTTCATATCGGAGAAATTTCACCTCTCACTACAGTTTCTCACTCGACCTAAAAATCTGATGTTAGTCGTTGCGACTAACATAATGTATGGTAGGCATCTTTTTAAGCTCCAAAGATTTGACTCTTGTCAGATTTACTGTGAGTTGTTGTTTATCATATATCGATTTTTCTGTGATTAAATAGACAAGAGTAGCTGCAGATTTTGAGGCCGTTTTTTAAAGATATGATCAACAATTAACGCCTGGAAGTTATCACAGAAAAACGTTTAGTTTGAGTTGATAAAAAGCTTGTCCAAGAATGTTGTGCTTTCCACTACCATCTGACTATCTTCTATCTCTTCTGCGAACTTCTTGTTGAAAATCTTGTTGTTGTGTTGTGGGATTTTTATCCATTAAGCTTCCTTTCTGCTACTCCACAAACCCCTCGGAATTTGCTTTCCCTATGCTCCAAAAGGGGTCGATGGTGAATTTATGGATTTGTACTAATTTTCAATCTTGCTCTTTATGAATTTATAAATTTACATTTCCATTTACATTTATTTACTTTCTTGATTTCAAAATCTTCTTAATAGATTTTTTCCATTTTTTGTTAATTTATATCCTTTTACGCCAGCGATTTTGTCATATTTGAATGAATGTATTGAATCTGCGAACTTCTTCTACGATCCGATATAGAACGCACCCACAGCGCTCACTCATCCTGAAGCATCAGCGGTAGTAGAGATGCAACCCGAAGACTTTGGTACTCCAGTTGTCCCTCTTACGTAACAATAACATGTTTATAAATTATACAATATTTTTTTTAGTATATATTACATATATCCTAGTATTTGATATCATCATTTTAGCCTAGATGTGTAATACTATATATGTGTTGCAATTAAAAGTTGCATCGAAGTTAAATTACCTTTTGTAAAATTATCTTGAGTCTGCTGAGGAATACAAACAGTAAATTTGAGTTAATGCAAAACTGCATAGTTTATCAAAACGAAACTCGCGAAATCCGAGCATTTCGTTGATTAATGTTCTGTTTTGCATCAAATGCATGTTTATTCAAATTATACATTTATACAAAATAATCGTCGGGCAAACATTAATCAAAGTAATGAATGGGCATTGCATTCACGTCACGGCGAAATAAAACCGTCGACAATTGGACAAATGCCCTTATTATTAATAGGGCTGAATTTGATTATAATTTTTAGCGCTCTAGGGATGGATTCATAATTATTCGAATGTTGCAAATGATTCTGTATGTTGAACTCGGAAGGCCTGGCCCAATTCCAGAGCGTGTTGTCGGTTTGCAGCAGAAGGAGGCCAGAATTGCTTCGATTGTTTTTTCGATTTGGCCATTGTTTTCAGGCCTTGTCACATCTTGTCGCAGCTTCGGAGGGGCTTTGCCTTGCCAAGAGCCTTCGTAGATATTCAACATGGGTCTTAATGTCCCCCCGGGAACGCCTCGCAATGGAAATATTACGAATATGCAGATATCGGTTGCACAGCGCAAAAATTATTTTCCCATCCAAAGAAAATGAGATAGCCAAAACAATACTGAATAGGTTTTCAGCAAGATAAAATTTTAGAGGTATCCCCTTGCATTTCGCCCACAGAACAAGTGTTTTATAATTCCAAACAAAGAGAACATCATACATTTTTATCAATTTCATATATTATGCTTCATTAATATACAATAAACAAGCACATCTTCTAGCTATATATTTTTTGAGTTATTTGATCAGAAATATTCAAATTTCAGAAAGCGATAAGAGTGAAAAATTGAGAATAATCTGCCATAGTATGGTCAGTTTAAGTTGGAGTTCAGTCACTGCTTAGTCAGAGCCAGTTAAGTCTTGAGATCCGACCGGTCGTCTTGGGCGCGGGAAGACATGCTATCGGTGTAATAATGAAGATCTTAAGCCAACAGTTGTATATTGCCCTTGTATTCTTGTTATGTGGCCTTCTTCTACAAACCGTTAGTAAACGGACTCAAGGAGGTTATATATTTGGAAGTTAAGCCATAATAAGTTAACAATAATTATATCATGTCCACTTCTTCATCAATCTATAATATTTTAAAACGATCCCGTGTATCTTGCTACATACCTTGCCACATGATTTGCACACTGGTATTAATTACAGTACACTTTTTCATTGTCAAATATACCACAATTAAGAGATTTTTTTTCCCTTTGGAATAATTGGAATATACGTCAATAGTAAGTTATCCATGATTTAAAACTTATAACATTTAATATGTTCCTTTAAATAGAAGATATTATTCATGAAAAGAAAAGGTGTGCCAAGAATCTGCCATGACTTACAGGCAACTCTTTTATTTTTATTACAACCCCGTGCTATACTCGTAATAAATTTAAAATATGCCATGGCATATGACAAAATGCTAAAAACCATTAAAGTTATTTCATCAGAATTTTAGAAAAATATGGCTTTATAATACTGAAAAATTATTATGAAGATTTTTGCTAAAATATTTGGCTAATAAATCTGTTGATCGTTTTGTTTCGATTAACGAATCAAATGAAACTATGTAGATAATCTCAATATATTTCAGCATCAGCTCTTCTAATAAGAATTGAGTGTTTCCACGAAATCTTCAGAAGGAATGTATTGATGTATATAATTGTAATTTAATACAATTTAAGGCTAATATAGGCCTGGATAAGAGGATCGTATGAAAGTCACGTGCTCGTGTTGATTTTAATTTCCCATCTTTTAATAAAATTCGCCCTCACAGCGCAAGGGGATGGTCATTAAAATTCATAAATAAAATACACTTTTATGTGCGAAAAATTGCGATTTATATACAAAATAACGCTTACCGAATTTCTTTTCATCTGAAAATTTCTTGCATAAATTTTCATAAATTATCCATTCAAACCATTTTCGCGAACTTTAACAATCTCACTTGAAAGGTAAAGGTATTTCTCCCGGGACTCTCATGAATATTATAAGACACAAGTCGACTTCCAGTGTCGGGACACCCTGTGAACTTCATGAGGGCTTCCGAAACTTTCTCTCCCTCTATTTTTAATTATGCAAATCGAATTAATGAAAGTGCCTCGGCTGGTAATCAAACGATTAACATACCGGTTAACAAGCCACACTTTGACGCAAGTACGAATCGTCCTCAAAACTCGCACAAACTACCGAGCCGAGAGATCAAAACGATTTCAAAGTTAAATGGCACATCGGCATGTAATCGCTTCTTTGATTATTTTTAGCGAACACCATGAATCATGAACCAACACCGAGGAATAACCATTTAGCTATAACAACTGAGCGATTTATCACGAAGAGTCTGTGTGCAAGCGACGAGGAATACGTATAAGATAGGAAATTCAATAATAAATAATTTGTCATAGTTGTGAAATTTGTCTTCCATCTGTCATCTGTCGTTTTGTAGTTCCTTGGGAACGCTCATATAAATGAGTTTAAACTGGATAGCGGCTAAAAAACTTAAGGAACAGAACAAAAACAAGAGGAACAACATGCAGACGGCCCGGAAGAGCGACAAAGGAATAATTCAACTTAGCAACGTTAACATTATCTTCGGTTGCCTTTTATATCGCTTTGTATTCGCCAAACTGGGAGAGTCAAGCCGAAATGGGAAACTACCCAGTCTCGAATTCACGGGGGTAAGTTACATGTGGATGGAAATACTGGCCTTATTGTACTCCAGAAAGCCCTTTCCAGTAAAATCAACAAGGTCACTTAGAGTAGTTTTTCACTATGTCCTGAGGAAAACTACTCAAATATTTATAAATTTCCCACATTCCTTCGATACGTTCATCCAGGTGGCTTGCTGGGTGAAGATTCTAAATGAAACTCGGAGGTTATGCTATCTTCAATATCAAGTGAACGATACGAACGAATTGGATGTAATTCCTTCCTGTGTATGGATATTGAAGAGGCCCTAATTCTGCAGTGGACTATTTGTGGCTGCACTATGATGATGATGAAACTGGATACAAAGCGCGGTAAAATACCCTATTTTTGCCGCTAAATCACAGCAAGTATTAAATAGTCGTTCGTATTAAATAATCGATTTACTTGCAAAATTAGTTAATAAAATATTGAATATAGGGGGCGGGGGCACCGGGCGTAACCTCGTACCATACCTCGACACATGCTTCCAAATGGACGACCTCCATGGGTCCATTCATTATCGGTTTGTAGAAAAGACCCGCATAGGAAAGAGACGGGGAAAATAAAATACGACTTCTTGAACCAGGTATTTATTCATACGGTGGAAAGATTAGGTCTTCCTGCGGCCGAGACTATTGGTCGGATGCAAAGACTTAAATAACAATTCTTTGAAGAATTCCTCATGGCTGATTTACGACTGACACTAACTAAACTGAGTAAAATGAACTCAAATTCACTGAAAATCAGCACCAGTCCGTTTTCCAGATTTATAAGATAATGTTTTTTTACAGCATCGCATTGAAAAAGAAGCACTACGGATTGCTTTTCACAATATTTGAGAATATTTAAACGTGTAGGGGCATCTTTACAGCGCGACCTTGCTGTGTTGATGCACGAGTATATAATGAGACGCAAGACACCCATCTCTGTCTCCGATTTTCTAAACTATGCACTGAGTGTGCGAAAATGCTATTTCTATATCGCTCGAATTCGATCGCACATATGTGCGATTACTCATTAACGGCTTAAGAAGAAAATCAGAAAACTGATTGGCTTGCATGTCAACCCTGTCATCCCATAATCAAATCAAAACGTTGCTTAATAATATATTTTAAATTGCATATATGTTAAACCATAAATTTATATTCATATCCTTTTTTCTAAAAAGCTTTATAGAATAGAGTGAATATAGGAGTTCGGACATAATATATCAATAAAAGCGTTGCGCATTGAAAGCGTTAATCAATTTTAAATAGTAATAATTTTATTTATCAATAAAAACATACATTATTATGTTTTTCGCGGGTATTTATGGCATGCAAATGCTATAAAAGCCTCTAATTATTTCGTTGAAATCTTTTATCACATTCAAGGGGCATTGCGCTCATTGTAGTATGTCATAAATAATATTGCGTATAAATTTTTGAGCTTGGTGCGTCAGGCGCAGTGCGGACAGTTCCCGGCGAGAAAATTGGAATCGCATGAAGTAATTCCCTGGAGATAGGCGACATATCCCGCGGGGTCTTCGATGGACCTGCACAGCGGCGCGGCGCACACAATTTATTATGCGGCAAATTGTATGGAATCGTACTTCGGCACCCCGCCGGAATGTATGCGCTGTGACCTGACATGCGAGCAATGAAACTGCTCGTTTTTCTTTTGGTTAAAAATATATTAAAAAATATCTATTATTGAACCAAAATTCTTAGATATTGACACAATTTGATTTTGAATATTGCTTTTTATCTTTTACAAACGGAAATTGTTAGCTAAAATATTACGCTGTGTTGTGTAATATATAATAAAATAGGTGCGCTACTAGTGTAATATTTACTCTATGCTACATATATTGATGACAGATGCGCGGCGCATGCGTGCAACGTCTCTATGGTGTATGCAACGGAGTACACACGATATTTCTGTTTTCCGACCAACTTTCGCTTGAAGTTTCACCTTTCGTGACGTTCAAGCAAATTTATTTTATTTATAAAATTTGATCAAATTAGCCCGACTACTTTGTATGCATGCACAACACCTTTTCTTTATTTCAACTGCAGTTGTCTAAAGTAGCATGTCCTCTTTCATTTATGCAAAAGCGGAGCTTATTCCATAAATTAGGATTTCTTTAGTGGGCATCTCTGTAGTGTAAATTACTTATGTGTCTCACATGGTCTCCAGACCTGACACCACTGTATTTCTTTGCTTAGTGAGGTGCTCTATTCCGTAGCTCTAAAAAGCGTCTATTTCGACAACCCTGACACTTAGGACATAGAGACTATGCGTGAAACGTAGCAAAAACCCCTTATTTCATCAACCCCTAAACATTTAATTACCTATTTGTTCCACCTATGTCATTTTTTCTAGTTTGCTCCCAGTCTGACCAATTAAATATTGTTTGATTGTGCCCGGTCGGCACTAAGCGCCGAAGTTCGAATACTTAGATGCGACATAATTACCCTTGGCCAATACAATTTGACTAACACTCTTTGTGGCCTAACTACATTTGACTAGTCCTAACTAGAGAGTTCGATCCTGGGATTCCGGATTCCGAGATTGAAATTTTTATCTAACAAATCGTACACCTCTCCATCAAGATAAAGGCTACTAAATCGAGACATTCCCGCCGAAATATGGACGCTTAGAAACAGTGGAGTAACTACTAATTGACGAGTTTAGGCGACGCCTAGAGGCTGTAACTGTCTAGTCTATGTATACATATATACAGTATATATATGTATTTCAAATTGTTATATTAACTTTTCCCTACCGGTGATGTATTTACTACACCTCGACTCTAATAATGGGAATATCGATATGAAATATAATAGATACGGGGTTCAGAATTTTTGTATTCCTTCATAATATAATTACGAATCACATCAAAGTATTATAGTATATAAGTATTCATCTGCAGGGACGGAAATAAATAATTTGTCGGGAAATTGAGAATTTTGCGAGTTTTAGTCTGTGTCTTAGCAGAAAAGAATTTATCAGTCACATTGATGGTGTTATACGAAAATGGGAGCTCACGCGAATATGCCCTGCCTTTCTTATTAAGCGTTTTAATAAGCCAGTAAATCAGATTCCGTCTATTTTTGAGACGATCGATCGTACGTCTAAAAGCAGTTGTTCCCCTAAATAAGTTGGCTAAATAGATTTTATCCTGAACCTTCATAATAGGAGTCCAGATATTAGTCATCTAGATAAAAAAAATGTATTATAATTTTTTCTATAATAATAAATTCATGGTACAGTTCTACGATATTTTCCCATGAATTCCCCAATAACATTTTATAAATATACTGTAAATTATTGTAAAATAATATTATCCTTTGAAAAATATCTGTGATTCTATCTTTATAGGAGTATTTCGCAAGTAACACAATATCGTTTTGATTTCGAGCCAAAAAGAGGCGTGAAATCCAAAATACGCCTTTCGAACTAATTACAAGTGAAATATTAGCAGAGATACCACCATGTGTACTTAATTTTCTAGGAAAACATTATCGTGTTGCTATAATTTATTTGTCCTGCTCTTGGCGCGTTAACACGTCGTTGGTACATAATGAGATTAATTAATAATTGGAACAGTTTCCGGGTGAAATTCATGATTTCATTAAATAAAATTTACGTTTAATATAAGAATGCTGAAGCTTTTAATATTAAGGGATGAAATATATTTGTAGGAATTTATTTAAATATTTATAGTGTCGAAGCAATGTGCCAGGCAAGCATAAGTTGGCAAAAATGTTTTGCTGATTTTCGGTCGGTGAAGTTGGCTCTGTTGGACTTTCCACTCATGTCCTTCCGGCGGAAGGTATCCTGTTTCCGCAGGTAATGCCTTTGCTCTTCAGTCAGGTGGATGACAGCTGCAGGCTAACCGAAACTCCAGGAAATCGCATTTCGAATCGCACTTTAAGCAAATTGTGCACCTTAAATGCATTTGCACCATCGGGAATATGCATATTGCGAAGACAATTTTTATTGGTTTTTTAGAAAAGTTAAATACGTCCAGGTGGTGTTCATTATCTGCGATAATATAGAATGATACGATTAATAAATCAATATACCCAATAACTAATCGATTGATTGCATGGGAACTGACCGTTGTAAAACAAGACAAGTTCAATGGAAATATTCCGACGGCTTTAATCACCAAAGGTTTTTGGGCTCTCATCATAATTATTTCCAAAGATTTTCTAATTCCTTTATCAGGGAAGTCTTCCCAGCCTGACATGTAAGCAGCATCAGCTACCATTAAGCTCTGATTGAAGAATATAAGCTTAAAAACTGTTGAAACAACCATATAACGAGGGAATCCTCATGCATTACCATTAATGAATAAAATTAATATTATTTATATGTTAATGAAAATTTTAAAATGCTTCAAAAAATTTGCTCATGCTTGCATCACATTATATATTGCGCAAAATATTCATATTTGGCATACATTGTCATTGTTTCTCTAATTTTTTCGGTAGTACATCAACGCTTTCAGCCAACTGTATAAAATTAAGTAACAATATCGCAATTTTATTTACTAATCTAATATATTAAAATGAATCTCAATTTGTTCGCATGTAATTCGCTGCTATACTGTTCATTAGATTGCGATAACATATCGTCCACTCATTGCTAAGTATTGAGCGAATAACATAGGTATAGTCTGATATATTAAAATCAATGTTTGTTTATCCGTAAGCAAGAAGAAATATCAACATAGCTTTCAAATATCGATTTGAATTAGAACAACAGTTTTGGTAATATGAATCTCGACAATGAGCTTCGAGAAAGATTCAAAGTTGTCGTTAATTTCGAAAGTTAATGCGTAACACCATATGAAGTCTATGTTTAAAATACATTTATACCTTTTTTGTACGGTTGATATTTTCCGCGGAAAATCGCACAGAAAAAGCTATGGCTTACAAAAAAAAGTGAAGATGAGTTCCATAGATTTTAAATATCGCATAACTTTGAAACAGCTATAAAAAATATACACAAAATCGCACAAAAAAAATATCAAGAAAACAAGGGCGTCTTTAATGCTAGACATCCACTAGAGAAATAATAATTATTTTAATTACATCGCTGTATGATAATATCCATTAAAAAAGTCATTTTTTGACCTAATTTTTTCAGTTATATTTTTTTTATTAGTTAAAAATTAAATTTTAATATATATATAATATAATTTGGTAGGAACAATATAAGATTATATATTAAAGATTTATATCCTATTTAAAGTAAATCAATTACTTAGAACTTGAGATATCATGTCAGCCGTATTGAAAAAAGTAGTTTCGAGAAAAACGCGTTAAAGATTTCATTCTGGTAGGGCCATCGCACAAAAAAAAAATACTTGGCAGAACATTCAAAAGTTTTTTTTAACTTATTTACTGTGCAACTGAAATATAAACGATTTTGACTGTACTCATCTGTGATCCGCGATCATCCAGAATTCATTATCACGTGTCTCGCACGATATTGTTGCTTAAGCGTTTAAATACGATAATTCGTAATAAAAAAAAACTATTACTTACGGCTTCACTTATTGAAGTTCCAAATGCACATGGTATGAACATTAGAATTGATCCTGCTAAGACAAAAATAAAAAATCCAAATTTGGCCTCTATGTTGGTCTCATCGGCTGCCTAAAACAAAGTCAACAAAGAAGTTAAACATGATGTTTGTAATATAATATTCAAATATATATATATATATATTCATATTGGCCTAAATGATATCAAACGGTCGGTATGTAATTTTTTGGTTTAGTTTTGTCTCCAATCAGCCTTTAGTTTTTTGAATTAGGATTACATAATTCATTTTAGTTTGCAAATAAAGTAAAATAACACGTTTTCGATTGAAATTGAACGTACAATGGCAGGAACCTGCCCAGGTCTTGATTTATATCGCAATGCTTGAATAAAGTCACTCGCCATGTATTGAAAATTGACGAAGTAACATTTGATCTGGAGTACTATATTTTTTTATGGAAGTTTAAAATATTGATAAAAAGTGATTTACTATTATTCCTCTATATAAAGCGACGCATATTGCAACTGAAGATACTGATATTAAGTTTGCATAGTAGATGGAAGTCATCTTTTCAAATCTCTTCACAAATCTGAAAGTAAATGCAATTGTAATTATACAGGAAACAAAAAAAATGATGTTGAAAATTGGATCTTTCTTACTCGATTATTTTCAAATGTTGAAGCACAATGTTGTTGATTCGTTGTTTGACAATGTCAACATAGTCATCGCCTGTTTCTTCGAAAAGGTTCTTTAGTTTAAAAGAAATTATTTTAAATTGGCACTTGCAATAGCTAAAACATATAAATATGAAACCATTCCATCCAAGAAACGTGCTACAGGAAACGACGGCCAAAATAGAAATCATTACAAAATAGCACTCATAGTATGGACTCTCCAATTTTTGTTCCTCTCCAAATGGAACATTCAACGGATATATCATCTGTCGTTCAGGATCGTTATGGACTAAATTCTTTTCCGTACGAATAATTGCATACCCTGCTGGAAAGCCTGCGCTGGCGAATGTTGTTGTAGCTATCCAAATTATCTTGAAGAAGTGTGTTTCCTTGACGAAGTCCATAATTATATCTTTTATGTGTGGGATCATCGAGTCATAATCAAGAAATATTTCATTGACAGTGTCAAAAAGAAGCACAAAATCGTCATTGTAGTAAATCGAAGACAATATAATTACAATCATAATGTACATCGTCAAGACGAACGTCATTGTACCCGCGGCCTCATCTTTATTATTTTGCTGAAAACTTTTAACTGTAGAATAAATCATAATCGCACCAGTAGCAATAATGTCCAAAATAATAAGCGCTTGAGTAATTCTTGTCAAAAATTTGTAGTGTAGTCTTGGATATGTTCCGGTTAAAATCAGAGATAACGTATAAGTTTGAAACATTCGACTGAAAGTCGAAATTTTTATATCTTTCTTCGTCACCTCCATAATTGAGTTTAACCACGACAAAGTCACCAACAATAATGTGATATATGGTCAGCAACAGCGCTTACTTAAATACGGAGTAAAATCATAATTGGATAACGCTATAGGATGTTATTAAAGAACTACTTATTATTTAAGTATAATGAACATGTAAAAATATATCAAAGTGAATATCGTACATGGCATTTCTATAATTATAAGCTGACTGATACTTGTAGGTTATTGGTGAGAAAAAATATTGCACACGATTATTAAATATTTAATGATCAGAAATTTTATATGAGCTGTTTTTTTATGCGACATTCAGTGTGTCTTTAAAAGTAAAGCATCCATTCTGAAACGTATTTCTTCTTTATAGGTATACTGGCGAATACCCGGCATGCGTTGCAATGCCACACTTAAAGATATAAAGCGTATGTATTTTATTTGAGAGGTACATTAAGATATCAAATATAAATCTTTCCGATATTTCGATTCTCCTGTTGGACTCAGACGCGAAATAACTGTCGGCGCCTTGGTGATGCTCCTTATGAGTATCCTCCGCCCTGGTGTTTTCTGATGCTTTGTCAGCCCTGTGGTGATATAATTATTGGTCTGTTCAATGTACGATATGATGTAGGTTGAGTATTAGTATAGTCCCAAAGATTCAGAGAAATCCAGATGCCCTCCCTTGCAACCGATCACAATTAGTGGGCTTGCACCCTTTTTTTTCGGGGCCGCAAGAGAGACTCAAAACTCTTCCTTATCCTATACAACATTTGCGTTTGCGAGCGGGCTGACATGCTCCAGAATAGGGAGATCAATCACACAGCTCGGGTCAGAGAAGGCTCCCCGTTTTATTGTTATATTCGTCCCAAAGCTTAAACTTATGCTGTACTAATGAATTGCTTTAAGATTTATAATATGTTTTCGAATGGTTCGTACTATCTGGTAATAAATGATTTTGGCGTGAGCAGCCCATATACAGCTGTCTTTTTATTTAATTTTTTTTTTCAACAACGAAACTTTTCATTGTTATTAATCAATCTTCAAGCAAATGACAAAGTTGAGGCGATGAAATTACCTACTTAGATATAATAGTAATATAAAAATGCATCAAAGTGAATATCATAGACTGCATTTCTGTAATTATGAGCTAGCAGATAGTTGCAGGTCGATAGTGTGAAAAATTATACCGTACGAGCGTTACGTATTTTTTAAAAAGTAGTTAGAGCATAATGGTTTTGCTGATCACAATATGTTGATCGTATTCATAAAACTGATGAAACCATTCTGAAATGCACTTTTCTTCTTCTTGCATCATATCTGAGTCTTTGGGGTGAATTTCCATTTGCCAATACTTATTTTATTTACTGGTTACTAACAACAGGGTATTTCGCCATTTCTGTTTGTCTTGAGTCTCCTCTCTCCGGACGTAGCTGGACATTTTGTCATGCATGCCATTGGTGCGATAAAACAGATCTTATATCATTCCCTTATCTTTTTAGTACCAACCGAAAAAAACTGTACGAAGACAACCTAGTCAATTTGGCGTAATTTGATACGATTTTGTAAAAATTGAACTTTAATAGGAACTTTTAGAAAGGAGAGGATCTATGAGTGATTGGGGTAATTAAGGTTATTTTTAAAATATAATTTATATATTTTTGCAGTTTCTCATAAGAAGCCCTGCTTTATTTTATTAATCATATCAATTTATATTCTTGAGAAAGAAGAAATAAAGATTAACACTTTTAATGCATATCTATCTATATTTCATGACCATGGGCAGGCTAACATGTTCGTAATTTAGGAATTTTGATACAAAAATTCCAGAAAATAAACATTAGTTAAACGGTAGTCATTGCTAGAAACAAACTTATTTTAAGGGATGTTGATACTCGACATGAAACTATTGGTAATGACTTTCACTGTATATATATAATGATAGCTATGATCGTATAGATTGTATAAAATCCATTTATAAACTATATACATGCAATATTTACTAAATTTTAATGGTAGTCCTGCCCATTTTATTAAACGTTTTGGTTTAGACATTTTCAAGGCAACAAATCAGATTGCGTTTATTTTTGGCACGATTAATCGTACGAATAAATGCAGTTGATCTTCTAAATTAGTTGACTTAATTTGGATTGTATCCTATACTTTCATTTGATCTGAGGTCAGATACTAGTCATCAATAATGTATGATCATTTTTATCTAATAAGTCTGAGGAACTTTTCCAAAAAAACTTTCTCATGGTTTTCCCAGTAATTTCTGAAAAAAATGTGCTGTTACTTATTGTAAAATAACATTATAATTAGAACAATTTGACAAGCAAGCATAAGGTTGCAAATATGTTTTGCTGATTTTCGGTGGTCGGTTTATGTTGGCTCTTTCAGACTTTCCACTCATGTCCTTCCAGCGGAAGGTATCCTGTTTCTGTAGTTAATGCCTTTGTTCTTCAGTAAGATGGATGACAGTTGTAGGTTAACCGAAACTCCAGGAAATCCCATTTGGAATTGCTTTTTAAGCAAATTGTGTACCCTAAATGAATTTGCGCTGTCGGGAATGTGCAGATCGAGAAGTCGATTTTTATTGATTTTTTAAAAAAGTTAAATATGTCCAAGTGGTGTTCATTATCTGCGATAATATAAATACAAACGATCAATAAAATAATATGCCCGATAACAAATCGATTGATTGCATGGGAACTGACCGTTGTAAAGTAAGACAAGTTCAATGTAAATATTCCGACGGCTTTAATCTCCAAAGATTTTTGGGCCCTCATTATAATGATTATCAAAGATTTTCTGATTCCCTCATCAGGGAAGTTTTCCCAACCTGACGTGTAAGCAGCGTCAGCTACACTTAAGCTCTGAATAAAGAACACAATCTTAAAATCCGTTAAAACGACCATGGTGTGAAGGAAACCTCATGCATTGGCATATATGCAATTAATATTAATTGTATGTTAATTAAAATTTGGCATATTGTTATAAAATGAACTCATGCTTATTAAGCAGTTACATATATTTTTTATCGCGCAAGAGACCCGAAAGTATTTGAAAGATTTGAAATCTTATGTTTGTAGTTAGTCCCGCAGTTAAGTGGTTGGACTCAATCATCTTTGGTTCAAATATACAGGTGTGGCTGATGACGTTGTACATCAACGTTTTTAGCAATTTGTATAGATATTAAGTAATATTATTTCAATTATATTTACTAATAATTTATATTCTAACATAATTAAAAGTAATATTTGTGATGCATTGAGATAAACACAGTTACACACGAAGATTCGGAATTTCAGTTAGTTGTAATAGATATAGATTATGTGCAATATTTTACGAGTTCAACTGTTTAAAATTGATACACATACTGTCGTCTTTCATCTTCCTTAAATATAGAGTTATTTTTGCTATTTATAGGGTTTTTTATTAATTTCAATTAGATGGCGTTTTTTTTTTGAGTTCAAATTGGTGCACAACGCAGCTAAAGGCAAGTTGAAATATTAATACAGCTTTCAGAAATTGATTTGAAAGAGAACAATTCGAATGTGGTCCAAAAAAATCCGTTCGAGCCTCGACAAAGATTCAAAACCGTCAGCCATAGTGAAAGCGAATCCATATATTATATAACAATTCGATTACGTGCTTGTGATTGGATCACGCTTATTTTTCGTCAACTCGCTTCTGTAAGAATGGTTAAAAATCTGGATATGTGGGCGCTGCATGAACTGCAATGATAAAATTATTATTGTAAATAGTATCATTACTTGCATTTGCCAGATCTTTTGAAAAAAAAATTATCTTTTTCGCCACGGAGTAGTTTTTAAAGAATCGAAAGTTTCAAAAACGCGACGTTGCAATTTAAGTGTTCAAAGAATTTATTGATTATTAAAGATTATTGAAACAAATAGCTTTTGTTTTGTGAAAGTTATGGCGGTTCTCACCTACAAATTCCGAAGGTTCGTATGTAACACCCTAACAGGAGTTTTAAAAACCATATAGTATGAAAGTGAATTAAAAATTATTATATTGAATGCATCAATAAACGCACCAAGATTCTCATCCGCGGTTCTTATTTTTAAGCCTTTTAAGAATTTAAATACGTTTTTTTTTTAATACAAATCTAATACTTACGGCTTCACTGATTATTGTACCAAATGAACACGGTATGAACATTTGAAATGTTCCTGCTAAGCCAAATATAAGAAATTCAACTTTGGAATCAGTGCTGGTCTCATCGCTGCCCATCTTAAATTAAGATAAAACAAGAATTATTTCCATTGTGTACTGAAAAATTAATTCAAGACACTGCAAGGTTTTTAAATTATGACTATCAAAATTATTTGGTTTATAAAAAAGTGAAAAAACACGTTTTTATTGTAAGAAAACTCCACCGATAGTTTGACGAGGTGACTAATCATGAAATGGCAGGAAACCGCATGGGTCTTGATTTGTATCGTAGTTATTAAAAAGTTGTTATATAGTCACTTTCCATGGATTTAAAATTGATGAAGTAACATTTGATCTGGATATTTGTTCTATGGAATCTTAAGAAAATACAGAAGAAAAGTTATTTTATACTTACTTGCATTCCTCTATACGCTGAGACACATATTTCAATAGAAGACACTAATATTAAATTCGCGTAGTAGATGGAAGTCATCTTTTCAAATCTCTTCACAAATCTAAAAGTAAATGCAATTGTAATTATACGGGAAACAAAAAAATGACGTTGTAAATTGGATCTTTTTTACTCGATTATTTTCAAATGTTGAAGCACAATGTTGTTGATTCGTTGTTTGACAATGTCAACATAGTCATCGCCTGTTTCTTCGAAAAGGTTCTTTAGTTTAAAAGAAATGATTTTTAATTGGCACTTGCAATAGCTAAAACATAAGAATAAGAAACCACTCCATCCAAGAAATGTGCAACTAGAAACGACGACCAAAATTGAAATCATTGCAAAATAACACTCAAAGTATGGAGACTCCAATTTTTGTTCTTCTCCAAAAGGTACATTCAACGGATATATCATCTGTCGTTCAGGATCGTTATGGATTAAATTCTTTTTCGTACGAATAATTGCGTACGTAACTGGAAAGCATGTACTGGCGAATGTTGGTGTAGCTATCCAAATTACCTTGATGAAGTATGATTCCTTGACGAAGTTGATAACCATAACTTTTATGCGTGGTATCATCGAGTCATAATCATGAAATATTTCATTGATGGTATCAAGAAGAAACGCAAAATCGGCATTGTAGTAAATAGAAGCCACCACCATTACAAGCATTATGTACATGGCCGAGATGAACGTTATCGTCCCCACGGCATCATCTATATTATTTTGTTGAAAACTTTTTACTGAAGAATAAATGATAATCGCACCAGTAGCAGTGATGTCAAAAATAATAAGCGCCTGAGTAATTCTTGACAAGAATTTGTAGCGTAGTCTTGGATATGTTCCGGTTAAAATCAGAGACAACGTGTAAGTCTGAAACATTCGACTGAAAGTCGAAATTTTTATATCTTTCTTCGTCATCTTCATGATTGAGTATAACCACGACAAAGTCAAGAACAATAAGAAAATGTGGTCAGCAACAGCGCTTACTTATATACGGAATAAAATCATAATTGGATAACGCTATAGGATGTTATCAAAAGACTGCTTATTATTCAGGTAGAATGAATATGTAAAAATATATCAAAGTGAATATAATACATGGCATTTCTATAATAATAAGCTGACAGATAATTGTAGATTAGTGGCGAGAATAACTATTACACACGATTGATTAATATTTAATGATTAGAAATTTTATATGAGCTGTTTTTTTTGTGCGACATTAAGTGTAATTTTAAAAGTAAAGCATCCATTCTGAAACGTATTTCTTCTTTATAGGTATACTGGCGAATACCCGGCATGCGTTGCAATGCCACACTTAAAGATATAAAGCGTATGTATTTTATTTTAGAGGTACATTAAGATATTAAATATATATCTTTCCGATATTTCGAGTTTCCTGTCAGACTCATGGACGCGAAATAACTGCCGGCGCCTTGGTGATGCTCCTTATGAGCATCCTCCGTCCAGTGCTATGTTGGGCTATGCATTTAAGTCACTTCGTGGTAGATTGTTTGCACTTTCAGATTTTTTTGCTTGGTTATTGGTGCTTTACTTTTCGATAAAATTGGTAGCCAAGTTCTGGGGTTTTTTTTTCTGGGCTGCAAGTGAGACTCAAAACTCTTCTTTACCCTATACAACATTTGCGTTTGCGAGCGGGCTGACATGCTCCAGAATAGGGAAATCAATCACACAGCTCGGATCAGAGGAGGCTCCCCGTTTTATTGTTATATTCGTCCCAAAGCTTAAACTTATGCTGTACTAATGAATTGCTTTAAGATTTACAATATGTTTTCGAATGGTTCGTACTATCTGGTAATAAATGATTTTGGCGTGAGCAGCCCATATACAGCTGTCTTTTTATTTAATTTTTTTTTTCAACAACGAAACTTTTCATTGTTATTAATCAATCTTCAAGCAAATGACAAAGTTGAGGCGATGGAATTACCTACTTAGATATAATAGTAATATAAAAATGCATCAAAGTGAATATCACAGACTGCATTTCTGTAATTATGAGCTAGCAGATAGTTGCAGGTCGATAGTGTGAAAAAATATATCGTACGAGCGTTACCTATTTTTTAACAAGTAGTTAAAGCATAATGGTTTTGCTGATCACAATATGTTGATCGTATTCATAAAACTGATGAAACCATTCTGAAATGCACTTTTGTTCTTCTTGCATCATATCTGAGTCTTTGGGGTGAATTTCCATTTGCCAATACTTACTTTACTTACTGGTTACTAACAACAGGGTATTTCGCCATTTCTGTTTGTCTTGGGTCTCCTCTCTCCGGACGTAGCTGGACATTTTGTCATGCATGCCATTGGTGAGATAAAACAGATCTTATATCATTCTCTTATATTTTTAGTACCAATCGAAAAAAACTGTACGAAGACAACCTAGTCAATTTGGCGTAATTTGATACGATTTTATAAAAATTGAACTTTAATAGGAACTTTTAGAAAGGAGAGGATCTATGAGTGATTGGGGTAATTAAGGTTATTTTTAAAATATAATTTATATATTTTTGCAGTTTCTCATAAGAAGCCCTGCTTTATTTTATTAATCATATCAATTTATATTCTTGAGAAAGAAGAAATAAGGATTAACACTTTTAATGCATATCTATCTATATTTCATGACCATGGGCAGGCTAACATGTTCGTAATTTAGGAATTTTGATGCAAAAAGTCCAGAAAATAAACATTAGTTAAACGGTAGTCATTGATAGAAACATACTTATTTTAAGGGATATTGATACTCGATATGAAACTATTGGTAATGACTTTCACTGTTTATATATTATGATAGCTATGATCGTATAGATTGTATAAAATCCATTTATAAACTATATACATGCAATATTTACTAAATTTTAATGATAGTCCTGCCCATTTTATTAAACGTTTTGGTTTAGACATTTTCAAGGCAACAAATCAGATTGCGTTTACTTTGACACGATTAATCATACGAATAAATGCAGTTGATCTTCTTAATTAGTTGACTTAATTTGGATTTTATCCTATACTCTCATTTGATCTGAGGTCAGATACTAGTCATCAATAATGTATGATCATTTTTATCTAATAAGTCTGAGGAACTTTTCCAAAAAACTTTCTTATGATTTTCCTAGTAATTTCTGTGAAAAAAAAATGTGCTGTTACTTATTGAAAAACAATATTATAATTAGTATAATGTGCCAAGCAAGCATAAGGTTGCAATAATGTTTTGCTGATTTTCGGTCAGTTTATTTTGGTTCTTTCAGACTTTCCACTCATGTCCTTCCAGTGGAAGGTATCCTGTTTCTGTAGTTAATGCCTTTGTTCTTCAGTCAGATGGATGACAGTTGAAGGTTAACCGAAACTCCAGGAAATCCCATTTGGAATTGCTTTTTAAGCAAATTGTGTTCCCTAAATGAATTTGCGCTGTCGGGAATGTGCAGATCGAGAAGTCGATTTTTATTGATTTTTTAAAAAAGTTAAATATGTCCAAGTGGTGTTCATTATCTGCGATAATATAAATACAAGCGATCAATAAAATAATATACCCGATAACAAATCGATTGATTGCATGGGAACTGACCGTTGTAAAGTAAGACAAGTTCAATGTAAATATTCCGACGGCTTTTAACACCAAAGGTTTTTGGGCTCTCATCATGATGATTTCCAATGATTTTCTGATTCCCTTATCAGGGAAGTCTTGCCAGTCTGATGTGTAAGCAGCATCACCTACCCTTAAGCTCTGAATGACGAATACAAGCTTAAAAACTATTAAATCATGGTGCGAGGAAAGGCACACGAATGTTTAAAAATCTGGATAAATGGGCACGAAATTGATTAAATTGAAATAATTTGTAATGATAAAATCCTATTTGTAAATAATATCATTACTTGTACATGTACTCAAATCTCTTTCACTCGGATTTTCAACTTTTCTACCACGTTTTCGCTAGTTTTAAGCAATAAAATGATTCAAAAACGGGTCGTTGCAATTTAAGTGTTATTGTAAGATTATTGAAACAAATGGAGGTTATTTTAATTAAAGCTTTTGTTTTGTGAAAGTTATGGCCGTTTTGTTCTCACCTACAACTTCCGAAGGTTCATATGTAACACCCTAACAGGAGTTTTAAAAATCATATAGTATGCAACTGAATTAAAAATGATTATTTTGAATGTATCAATAAACGCACTAAGATTCTCAACCGCGGTTCTTATTTTTAAGCCAGAAATTTTTACCACGTATTTCGCACGATATTATAAATTAAGTATTTACAATAAATACGATATTTTTTTAATACAAATCTTTTACTTACGGCTTCACTGATTATTGTACCAAATAAACACGGTATGAATATTTGAAATATTCCTGCTAAACCAAATAAAATAAATTCAAATTTGGAATCAACATTGGTCTCATTTCTGCCCATCTTAAATTAAGATAAAACAAAGATTATTTCCATTGTGTACTGAAAAATTAATTCAAGACACTGCAAGGTTTTTAAATTATGACTATCAAAATTATTTGGTTTATAAAAAAGTGAAAAAACACGTTTTTATTGTAAGAAAACTCCACCGATAGTTTGGCGAGGTGACTAATCATGAAATGGCAGGAAACCGCATGGGTCTTGATTTGTATCGTAGTTATTAAAAAGTTGTTATATAGTCACTTTCCATGGATTTAAAATTGATGAAGTAACATTTGATCTGGAGGAATATATTTGTTCTATGGAATCTTAAGAAAATACAGAAGAAAAGTTATTTTATACTTACTTTCATTCCTCTATACGCTGAGACGCATATTTCAATAGAAGACACTAATATTAAATTCGCGTAGTAGATGGAAGTCATCTTTTCAAATCTCTTCACAAATCTGAAAGTAAATGCAATTGTAATTATACGGGAAACAAAAAAATGACGTTGTAAATTGGATCTTTCTTACTCGATTATTTTCAAGTGTTGAAGCACAATGTTGTTGATTCGATGTTTGACAATGTCAACATAGTCATCGCCTGTTTCTTCGAAAAGGTTCTTTAGTTTAAAAGAAACAATTTTTAATTGACACTTGCAATAGCTAAAACATAAGAATAAGAAACCACTCCATCCAAGGAACGTGCAAGTAGAAACGACGACCAAAATTGAAGTAATTGCAAAATAAAACTCAAAGTATGGAGACTCCAATTTTTGTTCTTCTCCAAAAGGTACATTCATCGGATATATCATCTGTCGTTCAGGATCGTTATGGATTAAATTCTTTTTAGTACGGATAATTGTGTATGTAATTGGAAAGGATGTGCTGGCGACTGTTGGTGTAGCTATCCAAATTACCTTGATGAAGTATGATTCCTTGACGAAGTCCATGATTATATCTTTTACGCGTGGTATCATCGAATCATAATTATGAAATGTTTCATTGATGGTATCAAGAAGAAATGTAAAATCGTCACTGTAGTAAATAGAAACCACCATCATTACAAGCATTATTTGCATCGCCGAGATGAACGTCAACATACCCACGGCATCATCTATATTATTTTGTTGAAAACTTTTTACTAAAGAATAAATGACGATCGCACCAGTGCCAATGATGTCAAAAATAATAAGCGCCTGAGTAATTCTTGTCAAGAATTTGTAGCGTAGTCTTGGATATGTTCCGGTTAAAATCAGAGACAACGTGTAAGTCTGAAACATTCGACTGAAAGTCGAAATTTTTATATCTTTCTTCGTCATCTCCATGATTGAGTTTGACCACGACAAAGTCAAGAACAATAAGAAAATGTGGTCAGCAACAGCGCTTACTTATATATGGAATAAAATCATAATTGGATACCGCTATAGGATGTTATCAAAAGACTGCTTATTATTCAGGAATAATGAACATGTAAAATTTTATCAAAGTGAATATCGCACATGGCATTTTTATAATGATAAGCTGGCAGATAGTTGTAGGGTAGCGGTGAGAAAAATTATTTCATACGATTATTGAATATTTAATGATTAGAAATTGTATGTGAGCTGATATTCAGTGTGACTTTGAAAGTAAAGGATCGATTCTCAGACGCAATTTTTCTTCGTGTCAATATGATCTTTCTTTATGAGATGAATTCCTCCATTTCAAATCTGATGCAGTTGTGTGTGCAAAGATTCTAAATCAAAATCAAAAACATCCAATTTAAATCCAGATAAACGACGCTGAAGAAAACGTTCAATTGGAATCATTCAATCTTCAAGCAAATGGCAAGGTTGAGGCGATGAAACTATTTAGCTATAATGGTGATATAAAAATGCATCAAAGTGAATATCATAAACTGCATTTCTGTAATTGTTACCTGGCAGACAGTTGTGACATAGGTCAATTGTGTGAAAAATTATAACGTACGAGCGTTACATGTTTTATAACAGGCAATTAGAGGACAGTGGTGTTGCGATATACGCTTATAATGTAAGTGGTAAAAATAGTTCTTGCATGATTTTTATAAAAATGATGAAACGATTTGAGATGCATTTCCTCGTCTTCTTGCTACATATCCGCCAGCCTTTGGAGTAAATTGCCACATGTCATTATTTTTGCAATTTAGGCTTAATTTTTTAATTTGCCCAACACGGGAGTCCTAGCCACCGATAGCTCATATCACCATTCTCGGCTATCCTGGACCTCCTTTTGCAATTGTCCAGGTCCAGATGTGTGGCGTCTTCCTCTAATTGATCAACACGGTGTAACCGATCTTCAGAAATATTTCATTTTTGGGGTTAAGGGTGTCTTTTGCTAGGTTTCACACACAATCCATCCTGAGTATTAGAGTTGTCAAAAATACCCAAAATTTTACCTTTAAATCGATATAGCCTTTTAATAAGTGGTCTTAATAGCACGAAAGAACTGTTTTTGTATTTTGTAATCGGATCATCATCATCGGAATAATTTTGGATCTTAATAAATAATTATTTTATGCAATTGAATAAAAATATATAGTTCTGAGCTTACAAAACGAATGAGATATATCAACATCTAAATCTTAAATATTTTGAACATAATTTAGTTTTAAAAAGTTTTCTAGATTATGTCCTTACCAATGATATGCTACAGGTCATACCAATCATTCAATAAGTCGTTAAACTTGAAGAAACACCAATTTTCTAGGATCATGCTTAAGAAAATACTTTTTATGCTTATGTTGTTTTTATTAAATTTATTTACAAAATTTGTTAAAATTGGCCACCTCTCTTCGTATGTACACATTGAGGACACCATTTCTTTATTTTAACTATAGTTGTCTGAAGTAAGACTCCCTTCAATTAGGATTTATTTTAAGGGGCATTCTATTTCGTGGCTCACACGGTTTCCAGACCTGACACCAATAGATTTATTTGCCTGGAGTCGTGCCCTATTATGTGGCTTGCACGATCTCCAGACCTGACACCACTGGATTTATTTGTCTGGGAATTCCGTAG
Source organism: Stenopsyche tienmushanensis (assembly GCA_008973525.1). Classification (NCBI taxonomy): domain Eukaryota; kingdom Metazoa; phylum Arthropoda; class Insecta; order Trichoptera; family Stenopsychidae; genus Stenopsyche; species Stenopsyche tienmushanensis. The sequence goes on from WACJ01000463.1 coordinate 78,436, forward strand.
CTCGTGTATGGTTTTCAGATCTGACACCACTGGGCTAACACATTTATTACGAATGAATTGTAAAAAGGGCAAATATATTTAAATAACGAATATTTAATTGGGATGCACATGCAAATGACCCGCCTAAGAGAAACGGTGAATTCGGACGAAGCTGGTAATTGATGTTTTTTTGTACATGCCATTGTTGAGATAAAATAGATCTTCCACCACTTTCTTAATCTTTTTAATGTGGACTAAAAAAATGTGTCTATCTGAAGGAAGCCAGCAAATCAAAATACATAGAAAGACATAATTTGATGAGGTTTTAAAAAAGAAAAAATAAGAATGATATTTACAAAATTCAAAAAGGAACATAATATTATTACGCAATACAGGAAGAATAATTTGATACTAATAATATCATGCAAATAATATTAATTAAAAAGTGAATAATAGAATAATAGACGGGCGACGAACAGAAAGACTCTCTTCTCTAAATAACTATTTATTCCATACGAGAGAGAGAGAGAGATCTGGCAAAGATTGGAAAAAATGTATACTATATTGACAGTATTTGACTCTGAGAGAGAGATCTGGCCGCAGGAGGGACGACCTTCCGCAGCCAAGGCTAACCGATGACTTTCTCGACTCTCGCCTCCTGCGCGTCACTACCCAACCGGCAACACTGCACGCGCAAGAAGCGATCTGTCGGTACGCAGGTGCAATGTCTCCGTAGGGCCACAAGAGATGGCGCTGTTAAAATAGCACATTGCACCTGAAGAGAGACGGAAGATATCGCTGTTAACAGCGCTACTACGTAGGGATGGTAAATAGCCCACGCTACAGAAGCATATTATTTTGGGACATGGATACGCAAAAGCAAGGTGCCATCGTATTCACGACGATATATCGACATTGGTACTTTTAGCAAGTATCAGTGACAATGATATTTCGACGCCCGGCACAAAAAGGGTTAATAAGACTGTAGCATTTTTATTCGCTCGCTTATCAATCAGCATTATGCAAATCATTTTCGAGGGTGTCTTGTACGCTTGTGACGTTTTTGGCGAATATTCTAATTTTTTTCTATTTTCTATTCTAAACAAAAAAAAACATTTAAAAAGTTCTTCGAACTTATTAATCCTATAAATACCGTGCGCACAAATATGTGCGTTTCATCACTTTAAGTTTATAGACAATAAAAAGACATGCTAAACTTTATTTTACTCAGACGTATATATTGAATATGATGTTTAGGGATGTCACCAATTTTATATTTAACTAAAATATTTATCAAAAATTAGCTAACGACGAGTTATAACGGATTTTAACTGGCGTAAAAACCTTATTGTTTTAATAATCATTGGTATTCATTAAGAGTTTTGATATTTTAGAAAATTAAGAAAATAATTTTGATTGGTGGTGTAATTTATAGATTATAAGAGAGAGAAAGTTCATGGAGAGCTTATTATTCTTGAAGATATGATAGATACAAAGTTGTTTGATGAAGATATATTATCGATTGCACGATGAAAGTCTACGAAAATGAATCAAGATAAATGTTCAGCAACAAATAAAGTAGATTGTGCACATCAAAGATGTTGGAAAGTCCATCTTCACGTGTGGAGACCTTGGTTTTCTCACCTGCTCTTTGGTTGTGGAGGAAACTTTGTTCTTAAAGATAAATTACCAATTAAAAGTTGCGAGAGTCACGACCAACACTCTTCCTCCCAAGTGTTTTTAGCCTTTAGCACCGAGTTGACTTATGGGCCAAACATAGGATTTTGCCTGTAAAACTCAAATAGCGCATGTTAGACATCCATGAGCTTTCAAAACAAATCATTATTTAGGTATAAATGCACTCAATACATCCATATGATTACCGAAATATAATTAAAAGGCGTTCATAACCGGCGCTGTACAACCCTGCGTAAATGCTCTTATAATTAAAAGAACTCTTACTTAGTATCATATGAAATTACTGGCATGAGAATTCACAAGGATTTTCCAGCTGTAAAGTCGGGAATAATTTAGCACATGTTCTTTTCAAAGGTGGAGAATTTCACGGGATCAAAAGGTCTTTATAATTCGCGGAAAATTGAAAGTGTGAAACGTTTAGCGTGGGGTCTCTTCAGCGCTCCCTGTAATTTTCAGCCCGATCTTTCAGAGTGGCGCAAAGAAAAGCGTTGCGTTTCATACGATAAATTATTCAGGATTGTACAAATCAGTAAAGTAGAATTTACAAGAACGTATGGAAAGACAGAGCGAGTTCACGAAACATGTTTTTCTTGTGTAGAAATTGAATTGTATTCCGTGAAGGCTTCCGGGCGCGCTAAAGGGTGGAGGGCTGTCATAATCGCGAATTTATTCAAGTGCTACTAATTTATTCACATTCTTTGTAAGCATTGACGTTGGAATGATATTTAAGACCTTTTTACATTACGATGCTCTAAGATTCCAAATTAGATTTTCATAAGTTACTCATTCAATATGTGATTCAATATGTTAATATTTGCTATGAAAAACCATATCAAAATAGTTATTAATCCCATAAAAGGAATTCAAGAGAGAACTCAATATTATAATTGTTTCCCCTTATCGTCTTTTGAGCCCTTTTTTTGTATGTCGTATAGGCGGGATGAATCGCATTCGAAGATAAAGAATCGCGATTTCTTTAAATAAGAGTGTTCGTCGATCATCGCAACTAAAATCATCATTATGATATGGAGCGCCTTGTGCTCCAAATGACCTCCCCGGTGCGATTTTTGCAACCGAACAGCGCGGCAATCAGCAACTGTCGTAGCGACGAAATTTTTCGAGAAGTCGGCCAAGAACCCCAAAATGTAACAAAATAAAGATTATATTTTATAAATAATAAAACATTAAAAAAATGTACATTTTCATTGTGACACTTTAACGTTTTATATGAATTTAATGGCCCTCGAGATCGAACCGATTTTTCATATATCATAGAGATGATGCTTTATGAATCAGAACAAAATTTCAAATGCCATAAATCACCGATGGAATACTGATTTTTTTTTTCAACCATATATAATTGAATCGTCTTTGGAAAGTCCAGCGCTCCAACTTTTCAGCCTTTTCGCCACCGTAAATCACCGCTGAAAAATGTCGAAAAATAATAACATAAAATTTAACGGTTAACTTTCATAGTGGGGCAAAGGTTGTTATCCAGGCCCTGGACAAGTTTTGTCATTTGTTTTTCACTCGAAAGCGCCCAGGGCAAAAAAATAAAATTAAACTGCAATACATCTTTTACGCACGATAAAAGAGACTATATGCCCTAACGGCACGTATATTTTCAAGTCTGCAGACAGCGGAGCCTTCTTCTTCGGCAACTATCCCTTTTGTTTTATATTCATTCAAAGTACCATATTTCACCGCTGCTGCCAAACTTTGTCCTCCTTTAATCATTTGACAAAACTCTAGCAAAATATCTCCTACGCTCCCAAGCGACGCTTAAAAATACTAGAGGGGTGGGGGGAGGCTTTTCCATTATTTTTGGGGCGCAATAATTCAGTCCTTCAGGAACTTGTCTTTCCGCAATTAAAATACTTGGCAAGCGCTGATTATCGTCTTACAACGTTAATTATTAGTTTGTACCACGCGAAGCTAAAATTTATTCAGAAGTCTGAAAATCGACATTACTTTCCATTCTAAATATAACCAATGTGATTTTGGCTTAACAGATTTTTATAAAGCCAATCCAATCCAAAAATATGTAGCTAGATTCATATAAAATGTATCAAACTGGTGCCGCACGAACTAAATTTCTACTGAAGGAGGGGGGGGGGGGGGAGATTCATTTTAAGGTACTGAATTATCAAACTTGAGTTTTGATTAAGTGAAGTTCTCTCTGCGCCTCTCTTTGAATGTGTTTATAAAAAGGGTTCATCATTGGAGTCTCGCAACTGGGTCTATTCTCACTAAAATATTGTCAATTGTAGCAACTATACTTTCGCCAATTTTGGTCTTATCCATTTTACAATTATATTACACGTTTTATATAATATATATAAAGTAATCTGTTAATCACATGGCTAGAAATCTCAGCTGGTGGTTATTGTGGGTAAGCTCAAATATTTAAACTTTAACAAATAGTTTGCGTATTGCTTTAAAGCAGCATCAAAAATGAAATTAATACTTAATATTTGCAATATTGAAAAATAAACTTAATTTAAAAACGTATAAGATTTGAAAAACTTCAAACAAAAAGGGACCGAAAAGTAATCAAAATTTCTTCGATGTGCTCTTTCACAGTTAGTTTTTGTTGAGACACGGTCCAGTAAACATATAAGTATTTCTATGATATTGAAGCTATGATAGAAACCAACATTTACGGAAATATTCTGAAACTAAACAAGAGTCATCGGTGGTTTAAACAGCTTAAAAATGGAAATAGGGATCTCAAGAACATCGCTCGAAAATGATGACCCCAAAAATTAAATGATGATATCCTGAAATGGATGGTGGAATCAGATCCTCGTCAAACAATCGAGATATTATCGTTCAAGATTGGTTGTCCATGATCTACGGCGTAGAATCTGTGCATCTCTTCTGTCTCGGTATGAAGAAGTTCTGTTTTTGTGGAAAATTGTAACTGGAACAAAAAGTGAATGCTATACAATAATCCTGTATGTAAAAATTATGACTTAATTCCAGATAAGAACCTGTTCCGACCCTTCGATGAATACTAACGATAAAGAAGTCCCCGGGCGGTCCGTTCTTTAATTGGACCGTGATATTGCTGGACGAATAAGTGGGAATAGACGGGCGTCGAATAGAAAAACTCTCTTATCTAAATAACTATTTATTCCATACGAGAGATCTGGCCGTAGGAAGGACGACCTCCCGCAGCCAAGGCTAACCGACGACTCTCCCGCCTCCTGCGCGTCACTACTCAACCGGCAACGGTGCACACGCAAGAAGCAATATGTCGGTATGCAGGTGCAATGTCTCCGCAGGGCCACAAGAGATGGCGCTGTTAAAATAACACATTGCACCCTGAGGAGAGACGGAAGATGTCGCTGTTAATTTGGTGAATTAAATGTGCTCAGACTAACAGCGCTATTGGGTGGGGTTGTTAAATCGCCCACTATACACAACAAATTTAACACCGTCACATTACTACCTCTTTAGAACGCTAAAGTATACATTAAGACGTAAAAAATATAACAAAGTTAGAAAAGTAAAAACGCACTTCGATAAGTTTTTCGGTGAAAAAACAGGAAACTTTTTCAAAAAGGCAATTAAAAAAAGTACTTTTATGTAGTACTATGATATCACTTTGAGAGAATTTGCATTTATCTAAGACTATCCTGTTCTTGAATGCTGCTCGTTAAAATGTTTGTAGAAACTCTGCATCAACTTTGAATAGTTCATCTCCACGTATAATTTTGTGTGTTTGCTGTTTTATTTATAAGTTTAAATAATATGCAAAATATATGTTTAACGTGTTTAAATAAATTCTAAATTATAATAAATTACCGGATCTTGGAGTGCTTTATACGTCAAAAAAGTGTTTCGGCTAGCATTTTTCCACGTGTTATTTCATATTTACAGCATCGTCATGAAAGCACTGATTCTCAAATGTAATAAATAGTGGGATGCGATCGTTGGTGTGTTTTCATGTAGGTAAAGATGTCTTCAGAAGTGAGTTCAACCGTGAAAATGTAGTAACGGCGAAGATAGGCAAGAGGCTTTAAAGTGAAACGATACTTCTTTTCCACGAGATTTACTGACGGTGCCCAACAATTTTAAAGTAAATGCAGATAAATTCCTAAACTTCTATCAAATTTGTCGGATTCAAGTCTAAAAGGCTCAATTGGTAGATGCTGACATAAGAAAGTCAGCGTTAAATATTATTGTATCGCGTTCAATTGAATTCTTAAGGTTGACGTTAAATATAGCTTGGTCTGTATATATTAGTTGACATTGATTATAAATCATAATGGAGGAATTGCATTTTAAATCTATTGAATCTATTTGGCATCCATTTAGGTTTACTGTACAAGAGCTCGGACCCGATTGAGTTATGTAAAATCGCAGAGAAGTGCACTCAGGCGAAAATGGAATAGCGTAGTGATACATTCATTTTATGGTCAATCCTTGCATCTCAGGTTATTTCCTATTACTCAAAATGCCGATTCAATGGATAAATTGCAGATTTTATTAAAATCAATATAATATGGATATGTTGATCTCTTATAAAAATGTATAGTTATTTATGAACTATTACTGGTAGGTATCACTTTATTACGCATTATGACGATATTTTATTTAATGCTATGCATTCAACACAGTCAATTTTTTTCCATATTCTGGATTTGAACCCGAACCTTTATAATATGAGTCCAGGATCTAACCCACTTTATCAACACTTGATCGTAATCTATATATATAAATGAATGTGTGTCATCGTGCTGTGGGTTTGCTAGGTATACACTCATATGCCGTGTATTCGATTGGGATGAAACATTGGGAAGTTATTGTGCACACCTTTGTAAATATTACAGGATTAGCACAAGTATTATTCGTGTGCGGAATTTGTTTTGCAAGACGTTTAACATATGCACCATGTTCGTGCATATCGGTCTGGTGAAATGAAGTTTGGGATACGGGGACGGGGAGAGAAAGGATGCGCGCGCAATACGTTCATGGACGCAGACTATGTTCTGTGGACATGTTCAGGCATGGTCTCTGATCAGCGGTCTAAAAAGCGGACCATTTGGACACACATACCTAGTAATCATTTGATCATTTAGAGCTTTCTGTAAAAGCTATGGTAGTAAAACTTTCTCCAAAGTCTTCTACGACCTTTACTTAATCGTAGAGATCACAATTGCAGCCGGGAATTCACAAGGGCTCGGATCATATATATTCACGAGCGAGACTCATTATTCAATCCTTAAAATTAATAAGTTTCACTTCTATCGCATTTTTTGAAATTCATCGTTTCAACATTTACATTTTCAATCAGAGATGTTATTTTGATTCGTTTATACATTCTATATTTTATAAAATGAATCATTTAAGATATGACACATTTCTTTTGTGCTTTTGGCCGACATTACAATACGATACAAAGCGTAGTCTCCTCGTGTGGCACAAGAAAGAATTATTGTAATTTCTGACGTACAATTCGTAGAGGATTTTTTCACAAGATATTTCCGGAAAAAATCGTTCTTCTTTATTTGAATCATAACCTGTTTTGGAAGGCAGCCAGCCATGAGTGAACACAAAAGTTTTCGCGGATGATTAATATGCGGAATCCGCATGAAGGTTCTGTTTTTCACGCGATCGCTGCGACATCTCCGGCTCCCAAAAATTGAACCTTAAATTCTTCTCTTTGTGATAGTGCAGAACTATTTGGCCAAGTGCTATAAATAATCCCTGGAGGGTGTACCAACTATTTCCGTGCAAGTTTCTATTGAGAGTTTTTGAGTTACACCAATATTAGTATGACTAATGGCCCTAATATGCGTAGGGCTTTCACGCAAAATGACAGTTCTTTCGTTGAAAAACACTCAATCATATCTTATTAACAAGAAATTTGGCTAGCTTCCAGTCCGATATGGGGAATTATATCATGAATATTAATAGTGGAAAGATCATATTTCACATTGAGTCTGTTTCAAATAAAATGTTACAGCAGGTCTCTGAAAGTTTGCAATATTTCTTATTTTTTTAATTATTATTGTAGGTGAATATATTATAATTTATGAGAATAATGTATATTTGGTTTATAATCATCATTAATGGTAACATCTTCCCATAGTGGGTTACATGATGATCGCTTAATTTAATTGTTTGGGTGCAAAGCAGCACCCAAACAAATCTTTGTGATTGATTTCCACCAAAAGTGCGGCGTGGCGAATCATAGACGTCAAAATTGTGTTTTTGACGCAATAACATGAGTTGTATTAATTACTTTTCTAATTTGAGTTAATCTCACTAATATCATCCAAATTAGAGACCAATTCAGAGAATAAGGTTTTAAATTGAAATTAGGTTTGAAAGTTTTAAATTGAGTTCCTTCATTTTGTACAATAAAACTAATTAAAAAAATACTACTGCTTATAGTATTTTTTAGACAATCAAAATGATCTTTGTTGTTGTAATGCGATTAGCGACAATTCACTAGAAATCCGAATTTTTGGTTTATTCATTTTATATAACTATTGAAAGTGTTTTTGAACTATGCATCATGAATCACCAAGATTATTTGACAATTACCCAATTGTTTAATGATGATCAACTCTATTGATGATATCAGTATATAAACATTCAATTTAAAAGACCTTTCCATACAATAAACTTTTTTGAAATTACTATTACTATTTTAAACATTATTTACACTCCTTTTGATACTTATATATCTGTATTTTTGTTTTTAAGTTTCTATACCATCATTCGTTGATCTATGAATAAAATCGCAATTATTTCGCAATAACGTAGATGATTCACAACAACAAAAAATAATTGCGACAATTAATAAACACTATTTAATTTAAAAATAATACATGTTTCATGAACCGTGTCTCAATACAAATTGGATTATAATCAGTTCAATATTGGTGTTTGCATATTGTATTAAATAAGACAGTGAGAGGTTGTGGTTCTTAATTACACTTGGTTTTGGTTTTTCAAGCTGAATAGGAATTGATTTCGATTTTTTTTTAGAACAAGGCATATCCTGAAAGTAAGTGTACCAAATTTTTATATTTTTTTAGAATAAATGTATTAAAAAAATACAGGATATTGTTGATATACCTATTAACTATTTTTCAAAATAATTGCCATCTTGCTCAGTGCATCTGGTGAGCATTAGCACATGCTTCTTTATGCCCTCCTCGAAGAACTCTCTCACCAGCTCCTTCTCTCGCTTCAGAACCCTTTTGTTTTGAATGCTTTTTTGAGTTTTTTAGGGTCTCACAATATTTTTGTTCATTAATGGTCCCTCCCTGAGGCATAAATTCAGTATCTACCATTCAGTATCGTCAACCCTTAAAAAGCAAAAAAATCACAGCCCGTTATTGTCATAGTACACTTACTTTCGGGATATGTCTCGTACTTTTTTATTAATTATTTTATCATTAATTATTATTTAATTAGAATTTTTTTCATAGTGTCGCTTATTGAATAAAATATTTTATCATAAAATGGCAATCTTCAAAAAATAATTACTTTTAATACGTGTAAATAAAAACATGAGGCTTAAAATGAATACTAATTGCTGTTTTAATTCCCGTCAAAATTTCCTGGACTATTTACTGGATTGTCCCTGAATTCCGGAAGAAAAAATAAAGGTAAAGCATATAAAATTAACATATTTACTTACTCGGGAGTCCCGAGGCCCCGAAGGCACCAGAGGAACTTCGCGGGGACCGATGTTGAATACATTTGCTGAGTTTGAGGTCCTCAGTGTTTTGGGAAATTTATTCTGTCCCATCGTACATGTGACGGGTTTTCAGCATTTCAGGTAAAAACGTGTACGGGCACTTTTTAAAAATAAGAATATTTTTCTACGGAAAGAAACCCGCACTGAATTGTGATTTCATCAAATTTTTTGCATATTTGATCAAGTGAATCAATTTGCGTTTCCGAATATTTTAAGACATGTTTTCTCATTGTCTATGATATTATATGTAATTAAGCTGGGATGAGATCAGAAAATATTATTGTATTTAACATTTTGAGGAGTGAGCAAATTTAAAATCGAATCAGCGTAAGACAATCTTCAATTCGTGGCAAAGTCAATTGTAAACAAGTACTATTGATAGCATGCGAGACCACGTCATTTTTTTTACATAAACAATACACAATAAATTGATTCATTTGCTCCTGCTTTCGAAGGAAATGATAGTCGGACAAAGACTCATTCAACAAGCAGCGACGAACAGGAAACAATTAAATAAATAAACACTGTCGATAGCACACAATATTCGGTATTTTTTTGCGTAAACAAATAATAAACTTGAAATCGAAATCATAATTAGTCGATAAATTTGGGTTAACGATCTATACAATCGTGCGATGTATGCGGGGAAGCTCTCTGTCTCTGTCCCCCGAACTGCGCTACGTTCTCATTCTATGTCGGTCTGTCCCCGAGCTCAATGTACACGAGTGCTCTTTCTAAATAGTAGAGGGAGGGTCTCAAGCCCTGAGATAGTACTCCTTTGGGGGTTAAATTATATTTTAATTATCGTTATAAATGAGCCATTTATAGAAAGTCCTGCCCTATTTTATTTTCAACCATATCAAACATTATTTATTTTTTCAGAATTGAGCAAGTTAGTTCAGTGAAAATTATATTTCGATTTTAATCCGAGCCTTTATAATAAGAGTCCAGGAATGAATCCACTATATCCAGACATGAACAATACAATACTTAAGCTCGATGAATTATGATGATGAATTTTCACGATTTAACAATATAAACTTTCAAAATATTATAAATATTCTTATAAGACTAGCAATTTAACTTGTATGAAAGTTCAAATCGAAAAATATTTATATGAAAATGGCCCGATTGGGAGCTTTTAAATTGTCTAAAAAGTACTTTTGATATATGTTTCGAATAAAAAAGCGATTTTTCAATTCAATCCTCCTTTATTCGAAAGCGCCGCATGATTTTGATTTTATTTATTCGAAGTCCTGTGAAAAATCGCTTTCATTAATCAGCATCAGTAAAATGGCACCGATGGCGAGTCTTGCGCGTTTGTTAAGCGATAAACAAAGGTTAACCGGGTTTGTTTTTTTATTATTTTATTTTTTGCTTATATCCAATACGCGGATAAAGGTAACAGCATCGACAGGGAAAAGGCGGGGTCTTTGGGAATTCACCTTTTTTATACATCGAAATCGACGAAGGTTACTATAAGCTTAATGTACAAATAGACTCGATAAGGGATCGTAAATTTTGATGTACAAACGCATAAGCGAAGCGAATCTAGCTGTTGAAAATTGCAGCTTTTCCTCGATTGTTTGTTTAACAATTGTTAAAAATATAATAATGTCTAAGCACTAATAACTAAATACAATACATTTAATCAAAAATTAATAATGTTAGTCTTTATGGTTCAACGATGTTAAAATCTCCTTCTCCTTTTATATTATAGAAAGCGTCTTAAACGAGAGGTGACTCTCACTCACCATATGATTTGATGCCGCAACTCGAGAGGTGACTCTCGCTCACCACTTGATTTGATGCAAAAACTAGATGAATGGCACCAACTTTGTACGTTTACTTTCTTTAAAGCGGGCCCTTATGCTCTCCTGTATAATCTTATGAAGTGTAATATGAAACTCCTTCATATATATTGTATATAAAAGGTTTGCATCTTGGCATTTTTAAAAAAAAAATTATGTGTAATGATTTTATGCTAGGGGTAAGAAATTCGCCAAAAGTGCTGCGAAAAGTCTCGACTGTAAAGGGATAGCTTTTTTAAATTTTATTTATAAGACAACAAATTTTATAACTATAAAAAAATAAAAGCATCTTCAATCACGTTCTGCTTCCTGACAGATGATAAAGCCGCACAGTAGAGGAATGTAGACCGATGATTTTTATAGTGAAAAGTTGGCTCCCATTTGAGAAAGAGGTTCGTTGTCGCCATCAGAGTCTCGCAGTTGAGGTCTCTTTCAGTTTGACAAATTCTTAATATATATATTTTTGACAAAATAGCCATCTTTTTATCGTGCAACCTAAACATTTGTTTGCTTCGAAGATTCCCAATTACATATCAAACATGCATATACTTTTATTCAAAGATGCGCTTTAGGATTATATAAAAACAATAATTAATTGGATTGGACAGAAATTTTAAAAAGCTTTTATGACACTTTTAGAACGCTGTGTGCCACGCAGTGCCGTACTATTAAAACTACATATCATCAGCATCTATATCATCCAATTGACGATTATGCCAATGCCAGTATTGTTTTGAAGGAAGTACTGACCGATGATTCCACAAGACCAAAATCCGCACCAAATCGAGTTTCTTGGGTTGCATTTGATGCTGGTGTATCTAGTTTATATTGGTATCTTCACCAAAACTAACAACTTTGCTTGTTCACACATTAATTCATCCAAAAATGAGCTTCATCGCCAAATGTGATTTTTTTGGTGAAACATTTCTCGAACGGAGCATTAATTTCGTAAATGAAATTTGATAGTTTTCATACGTTATTCAATATTATATCTTTTCATGATAATTTGCCATATGCTATTAAATAATTAACAATAATTTTAGCAGATTTTAATTTAACAAGATGGTCGCTGTAAACCAACAAACATTGAGCGTCTCTATTGAATGACCACATAGAAGACAACAGAAAGATGTGAAGTTGTCGAGTTCAAAATTCACCTCCTCCTTTAGGATTTTCAAACATTCTTAAAATAACGATTACAACCTTAATTATGGTCTAGTCTATTAAAGTTTTTTCATAAATCATATTTTCATTCAATTTTTTCATATAATTACACGCTTTGCAAATAAAAGATAAATCCATGGGAAATTTGTAGTTTTTTCAATTTAAAGTGGGATACATGTTTTCCCATATTGATTATAACCCATCCGGGATGCTGGTGATCGAATCCGGAAGGATCCCATATAGTTTGTTCCGGTTGAGATGGCCCGCCTTTGTTCGCAGACTCTTTAATAATGTTAGCAATTCATTTCATTGACTGACGTCACACCAGCCAATTTCCTTCCTATTAAGATGTATACAACATCATTTATAATGCAGGCTTCCATTACGTGTAGGAATTTTCTAATCCTTGACTTAGTTGATGGATTCGTTAGAGCGTTTGATCTTAATCCACTATCCTTAGCTTGCTCTCTTGCTACATGCTATAAGACAACTTAATCGTTTTACTGCTTATTTAAAGTCTGAAGAACCCATGGAGATACAACGAAAAATGATGAAAATCAAATTTAATAGCGATTTTTTGATGACTTCGCAGCTACAAAACTGTGTTGCTTTACATATAGAAAAAAAATGATAAACGCCTTCTTAAATATTCTGAAATTTATGATAAAAATAATAGACAATCAACAAATATTAGATGGTGATGAAAAAAATTGTCTGGTCAAGATTTTATTATCTTTACGATCTTTATTATAGCTACGAAACTAACAGGGAACCGGCGTTGAAAACATGTATACCCACGGCCAAGACTAACGGTTCGACTATCTTTTTTTCCCTGTGTAACTCTATTCTAAGCTCGTTTACGTACGAGAGAGCGGAAAGACATCTCAACATGTGGCTGAATCCTTATAGTGCTGGTATTTTGAGGCAGTTTTTTAAAAAAATATAAATTAAAAATTAATTCATTTTTTTGTCCAAACAAATCAAGTTCGAAAGCATCGTTGTTCAATTTGGCTGTTTATCTACGTAGGTTGTTTGGGCCATTTCAATCTACTTGTATGAGATTATAGCAACGGCACAGACGACTAGTCCTACGTAATTAGCGGTGCGTGTTTGACTGCTAAAGCTGATTGGGACAATTGATTTGGTCAATCTGTCCTAATGATGCTTTGCAACTACCCTTGTCGTGGCACTTGCCTCAAACACCCCGCCGGCTATATACGCAATCATCCACTAATTTAATCTCTCAACTGCAACCCCTGCTGCGCAGGTATCACGTAAGCAATGCAATCACAATAGAATTCGTTGTTCGCTTCAATTATTCTGGAGCGCGCTTATTAAGTTTCGTACCACCTGAGGGACCACTAGAAGACGAAACGCAGAAGATTGATTCATCGAAATGATAATAAACATCCAAGGGACGTATCATGTTGTGCTAACCATGAATTAGTGTATACAACAAAAAAACAATCGATCATTATTAAAACTTGGTCGAGTGATACAACTCTTCAAATGCTTACATTAAAGTGGTTTTCCATATGTTCATTGATATTCCATCAGGCGTTAGCCAGTAACGATACAATGTGTACTATGCAATTGATCGTTTTCGTTGGACATCCAGTTCATGAAAATCATTTTTCAAAGTGGATTGGATATCATTTATCACATTCGTTTATGAAACTCGCGGCCTTCAAGCTTACGTAAAGCTTACAATACATTTAATCTCCCGTGCTTTTGCCAATTTATGTGATTTATATTTCGATAAAACAAACAAAAAACGATGGCATTTGTAATCTATTTACATTTGAGTCCATGTTTCTGTGCATAACTATCTATCCTCATATTATATCAGGAAAAATATAAAAAAATTAGGCTATCAATGAAGTATAATGTTTGTATCGATCACCACATCTGACACCATTGGATTTTTATGTCTTGGGACGTATCCTATTCCGGTATTCGCATGGCCATCAGATCTGACACCATTGGATTTCTTTGTCTGGGGATGTACCATATTCCGTGGTTTGCACGGTTTTCAGACCTGACACCACTGGATTTATTTGTCTAGGGATGTGCAAAATAATTAATTTACACGACAGTGGTACTCAGAAAAAATCCTAATCTAAAGAATAATCGTCGCCTTTGAAAAAATGAAAAAGGAAATGCTACTTCAGACAACTACAGTTGAAATAAGAAAAAGGTGTAGTACGTACATACTACGCAGAGGTGGCCATTTTTAACAATCTTGTTAATAAATTTGATAAAAAGATTTAAAACATAAAAAGTATCTTCTCAATTCTTAATGGACAAGAAAACCCAGTGAAAATAGGGGTGGGGATATTAGAACTGATTTTTTCGAGGATATAAAAGTTGGGTACATTTATCAAAAAATATCTTTATGCTTGAAATAATTTATCAAAGCAAAAATAAATATGTAGGACCCTGCTAAATCACTTTTCCTTGGATTAAGAACTATGGCTGTGAAGGTTTGCTAGGTATATTCTCTTCTTGTGGGATAACAGTTTTTCATTTTCTTTGATAGCTACTTGTTCATGAACGCTTCCATGGAAATATTGACGACAAATATATGGTATTTTTTAATATATTAATATTTAATAAGAGACTGGGATGCATACTTTTTAGTCTACAATAAGGATGAGAGTTCGCTAAAAAAACAGAAAAATGTTTCCCGTTTATATCTTTACTAGGAAAGACTTTTACAGTACATATTTTAAAGTATTATTCTTATCTTTGAGATTATATTTTCCCAAGAAAACTACATCTACTCTTACAAGTCATCAAATATTCAATTGAAACATTCCAATGTTAAATAACTTTTCATTACACTCACTCTAGAGACTTGGAGTAGTATTCATAAATTAAAAGTATAAGCCCAAAATCTTTTTATATTATAAAATATTTTGAGCAATACGAAAATACGAATCAATATTAAAAAACATTAGATTTTATTCTTTAGAATAAATGCCATTTTATCTTCCTCAAAAATAATTGTCGCTTCAGGGTATTCATTTCAATAAGGTAGTTTCCCTGCCGCATTTTGTATAAGCTAGGGTTCTAGTGTCGTTGTATTAGATTTTATCAGACATCCTTAAAATAACATTCCTTGAATTATTTTTTCCAGGTGGCATTTATTTGCGCTGCGGTCGAAAACACGTAAATCCGCGTTGGTAAGTCTCCTTTCTTATTTAATATTGTCCCACTATTTCAACGTTTTTGGGCTCCAGGTTCAAATGTATCCCATATATTGGGTCCATCCGGCGGGGAAGGTGGGGGGTCAGACATTGGAACGGGGTTTCGGCCTACAAACAGAAATAATGGGACCGTTTTAGTAAATAATGATAGCAACTTCCAATAGTGCGAGTGCTCGTTTCTTTTAATATTCTTTTCTCCGGTCTATTTTCGCGCGCTCATACAGGGCCGGCGTAAGCATGTTTATTTAGATACGTCCCTGGCGGGGAAGTTCCCGATTAAAAGAAAACACTCCTGCTTAATTCTGGCGAAGACAATTTGACAAAAATAACTTATCTTTAAAGGATGCTCCCGCTTAAAAAACTATTCCGCTCTGTCTGCACAGCAGGAACAATCCGAGGAAGAGAAACAAATTATGCGGGAATAATTGGATTAAGAATGTTTTTAAAACTGCTCCCGGATATTTTTTAACATGTGTTGTTTAACATTCATTTCTATAAATATTATTATTTTGATTGTGATTTTCAATGAGGATTGGGATCGTTTATAAATCAATTCCAATGATGGCATTTATAATGTTCTCACGGAACACATAAACGACAGTCATACAAGTCTAAGTTATCGAGATAATGAGATTGCGTCTTTGCTAAATAGGCCATATTACCCGAATATCATCAACTTGAGATTCTAAAACTTTCCTAGATTGAGACCTAATTGACAAAAAGATCATCATAAGGCCACGTTTGCTGAAAAATTGGGCTTGAATGACTGGAGAGAAGAGGCCTTTCTGTATGCATGTGAATATTACGTTATAAAATTGACATACGAGACATATCCTGAAATTAAGTGTACTGAGCAGGTGCTGAAAGATGTTCTGAAGTAAGGGAAGAACTGGCGGGAGAGTTCTTCGAAGAGGGCATAAAGAAACTTGTTCCACGGCTCACTAGATGTATTGAATGCAACATATCCTGTTTTTTCAATACACTTTTTCTAAAACAATATAAAAAATAATACACTTACTTTCGGGATATTCCTCGTATATACATTAATACAGCCATAATTGATTAGTAAGTACAATTGAATATGCACGCATGACTGTAAGTTGGCATGGGCGATGGCAGATGTACCGCAATCATATCGCTGTTGGAACCATAATTTTTAATCAAAATTTAAACTGTAATTTTTATTGCCATGATTGTTTCGTTATAATAATTTGTTCGCACATAAGACAACCCCAGGTAATCCACATTAAGATTTTATCTGTTAATTGCATCCTTTGGATTCTTCGTCGTCCATCTTCTTGATGGTACATCCTATTCAGGGCGAATTTACTGGTGCTTTTAGTGCACACAGAAGGGGGTGCTGATAAGTGGTCCCAAATAAATTATTTTAAATCAATGACAAATTTGTCTTAACTATCAATGCTAATATTTGGATTCCAAATGAATTCCAAGGATTATATTAATAATGAAATGCATTTGGGCTTAATTAAAAATATATTTAAAGAAGATAGGGATGTTTTTTTCAAACTGCCAATTTATGATATGAGCTTTTTTGCCAATTCGAAGTCTATTTTTGGACATAATTAAATCTGAGAAAGCCAATTTGTGATATTAAAAATATATTAGAGTCCGCTGCATTCGTTTTGATGGAAAAAAACGAGATTCGTACTCATTGATAAGCTCTTCACAAGCAAATGGATGTTTGTATCGGGTGAATTGATAGGAAAAAATACATAAAGCTCGCGTATTACCCTCAAACTTTACCCTCTATAGCAGCTAAGGAAATTTTAATATCCATGAAAGCGTATTTCTCTTTGAATATATAAAGCAAGTAAATCCAGCATCTACACCATAAACGGTTCATCCATTATGGAGGAGTAGATACAAAGGGCGCTGGCGGTCATGACAATCGCCGTAATGGGTGTATCGCTGGACTTTCCTGCTTACTCCTTGGTCCACCCCCTGAAAAATGGACTGTAGCAAAAATAATTGTTTACCATCTATACGACGATGAGAATATCTATATTATTTATTTATTACCATATAAGACTTACTTACCCTGAGTATCAGTAAATCTAATGTTGTGTAATATTATTAAAGATGGTGGCATATTTGGTATTAAATGGGCAGGTCATGTGATAACGGACGGAATGATCGAAGAATACCAAATTAATCTTAATAATAAAAACATGAAATCTTTTATAACAAATTTAAAATTTAATTTTCAATTTGACCAAAATGCATCTAGCGTTGCATTTGAATGGAACTTTATTATGAACTCAAGTGATAAAAATTTACATTACAATCATTAAATTTTAATATCAAAATTTATCATCATATGCTGTCAATATTGAGCGTATGGCGGATGAACGTGATTAAAAATATATTGATTTTTTTTTTCATTTTCAGGCGTATCAATTAAACTGCTTTTAGGACGAAATCGATATTAATTTTAAAAAAATCATACGATGGCGAAGTTTTTTATGAAAATCTTCTTGTGTGGGGGGATGTAACTTGGAACGATGGAGCAAAACAAAGCTCCTGATGAAAGAATGATAAATTGAACTTGGTTACTTTCTTCATTATTAACACCCATCATACACTTTATCACAAATTAACAACAATTTGTCATGATTTCTCCGCGATTATTTTTTTCTCCTTGTTTAATTTGGAATGGCTGAATTTTCGCCTACCTGGAGCGATTTTTATGTAATTTTAGCCGTTGTCATATTTTTACCGAGCTAACCAACATGAGGCAGGGAGTTAAGGAACTGAATGGGAATACTTGAGACGAAGCCTTTAAAGCTCGAGGAGTAATATTACCAATTTTTCTTTTCACCAAGATTAATATCGCTGATGTTAGCTTACGTACTCTGGCCAATTTCTTTCATAATCATAGCGACAAGTTATAAAAGTTATATTACGTGTAATTTTTTATTTGGAAGTGAGAAATTTGACTAATGCCTCCCCGGTACAACACATTTACACCTCAACCCCTCCCTTAAAATGTTTACTGAAATCAAGCTTTTGAAATAACTTCTATTGAATTTGTGTGCATTAAAATAAAATTACGTTTGGACAATGATGAAATGTATGTAAATGTAATTAAACGTCAACACTGGCTATATATTAGATGTACCCATGAAGATTTTCGTTTTTTTAAAAGAAATATTTAAATGCTTATATTTTAATAAAAATAAATATTATTACAAAATGTAATTTCTATCGTTAGACACAACTTTTTCCACCTATTTGGTAACATTTAAATGCCTTTGTCATAAAAGATTACGGCTTTTGAACGAAATATTCTTAAAGACCATTTTTGATCTCATCGTTTACTAATATATCTAAAAATATAGAAATCCGACGGAACGATGTCTGGAAAATAAAAGGATGTCAATTGTCTTCCATCCAAGTCTATTTATTTTACCTACGCGTTATTTTTACCATATGAGAACGAGTATTATCATGCTGTAAAAACAATTGTCTTCGATGCACGAGAGAGGGTAGTTTTTTTTGTATTTCCGCCACTAAACAATCTAACAGTTTTTAGTATTTCAAAATTAATGACACCCTTGCAGTTTCAACAGTCAAAAGATTTTTGTGTTGTCAAACTGGGCTTTGGGGCTCGGTTTTGCTATCTGATTCTTCGATAGACTTTGATTTTTGCGTCCATAAATAGAGTAAATAGCCCATTCTCATCTCTAGTTATTAATCCTAAAAATGGCTTTTCGGTTACCATTTTTAGAAGTTGTTCTTCTTTGAGAAAATGATAAAACATTAATTCGAATAATTCTTCACTCGGCGAAATTCGATCGATCAAAAACGGCCAAGCAATAAAACGAAAGCCATTTATGGTTCTAGCAATATTTGCATTATTCCATGCATATAATAGCAAAAATTAATATGCCTTTTATTATAGATATTATTTAAACTGACACTTTTTGATATTACTTGGCGAGCATTTTGAATGCGTGAATGGTCAATTGATGCGGGCGCTGGCTGATGTTCGAGTAAATATTTTACTATCACAAATCAATGTCATTTTATACACAATAAAGCGTAATCAATGCATACTTACTATTAAGGATTATTGATTTGCAGCCAATCTAAGGCTTCAAACAATTACATTTT